>CAUYQU010021661.1:0-75912 GCA_963574635.1 Cheracebus regulus
GGGTGTTCTCAGCCTTTTTGCACTGGTTTCTTCCCATTTTTGTGGATTTATCCACCTGTCGTCTTTGTAATTGCTGACTTTCAGATTGGGTCTCTGAGTGGACGTCCGGCTTGTTGGTGATGAAGTTTTTTCTGTTTCTTAGTTTTCCTTGGGGGTGGCGCCCCTTCCCCACAGAGCTGGGCCTTCCCAGGTTCAGCTGTGCTTGTTCTCAGTCCTCAGCACTTCCAATTGCTGTTCTCCTTGGGGGGATGGGACCAGCGGAGCCCGACTAAAAGGGCAAGCGGTCCCATACACTACGCACCGAGAAGCGCCGCGCCAGCCAAAAGAGTCGCGCTGGCGACCTGTGTGGCTCCTTCGCAGGGAATCTCCCAGTCTGTGGGCATCAAAAATTCGTCTGCAATTGTGGCATCCACTCGCTCTCTGTGTTTTCACTGGGAGCCACAATCCTGAGCTGCTGCTACGTGGCCATCTTGGATCTCTCTGCGCCCGGAGATGAAGTTTTTCTTAGTTTTCCTTTGGCGGACGCCCCTTCCCCACAGAGCCGGACCTTCCTGGGTTCGCTGTGCTTGCTGTGAAACTCTCAGTCCTCAGCGCTTCCAATTGCTGCCTTCCTTGTGGGGATGGGACCAGCCGAGCCTGTCTGTCCCGTATACTCCGCACCGGGAAGCGCCGCGCTGGGGCACCGGCAAAACAGCCGTGCCGGCCAAAAGAGTCGCGCTGGCGACCCGTGTGGCTCCTCTGCCGGGAATCTCCCGGCCTGTGGGCAACAAAATTTCGTCAGAAAGTGCGGCGTCCACTCGTTCTCTGTGCTTTCACTGGGAGCTACACTCCTGAGCTGTTGCTAATCGGCCATCTTGGATCTCTCCCCCATGCCTATCTCTTTAATTAGACCTGAACACAGACACATCCACAGCAAAGTAATGTAGCAAAAGGAAAGAAGCAGCTGAATTTTCCGAACTATATGCTGATAACAAAATTCACGTTAGAAAATATTTAACCATATTTAATTCATCACATATGAGTTAAAAATTTAAAACTCAGTAAAGTTAAGACTTTTAGGAGAAAAGTCTTATCTAGCTAACCCCTCATTAGACCAGCAGGGGTCTAAACTTATCCAACTTTCATAAAATGTTAGAAGATTGCCAGGAAGACTGAATTAGAACATAAAGTGGTATGCAAAGGTGCTGGGCAGGAAGCCTGACAATCCCCATCAGTTCACCATAATATTTAAAGCACAGTTTAAAATGCAGACCTTGTTTGTACTCTCAACTCTACCGGTGATGACTAATTCCATGCTTTGTTCTACGGCACGGGTCAGCTAACTATAATAGGCCTGACAGTAAATATTTTAGTCTTTATGGACCATTTGGTCTCTGTCTCAACTATCGTTAACCCTTAAATAACACAAGTTTGAACTGCACGGGTCCACTTATATGCAGATTTTTTGTCAATAAAGGTTACACTGAATGTGCCTGTCTCTACCACTCCTGAGACAGCAAGGACAAACTCCTCATCTTCCTTTTCAGCCCACTCAACGAAGACAATGAGGATGAAGATCTTTATGAAGATCCACTTCCATGTAATGATTAGTAAATACATTTTCTCTTCCTTGTGATTGTCTTAAAAATGTTTTCTTTTCTTTAGCTCGCTTTACTGTAAGAATATATAATACATATAACGTACAAAATATGAGTTAATTGACTGTTTATGTTATCAGTAAGGCTTCTGGTCAATAGTAGCCTATTAGTTTTGTGGGAGTCAGAAGTTACAGTTGAGTTTTCAATTGCACGTTGTTCAATGGTCCTAACCCCTGCATTCAAGAGTCCACATCCTTGCCTCGACTCTACCATTACAGGGCGAAAGCAGCCACAGATAATATTTAAATGAATGAGTGGCTGCATTCCAATAAAATGTTATTTAAGGACTTTGAAACTTCAATTTTATATAATTTACAAAATATTATTCTTCTTTTGGTTTTTTAAAAAATATAACAACAATTCTTAGCTGGTAAGCCATAGAGAAACAAGAGATAGGCTGGGTTTGGCCTACAGACCACATTTGCTGACCCCTGACCTTGGGCAGTGCTATAAATGTGGTCTATGCTATACAAAGACATGTTATATAAAGTTCCATTTCCAGGACTGTTTATAATCCATCTACATTGAGATAAGCACAGAAACTGAAGGTATTTAGAACTATGTCTGTCATTTTAAAATTACCTTCTCTAGTACTTCATTTTATTTATATTTTACAAAATTATTGGTCTGCCATGCACTGGGGGGAAAAAAGAAAACCCAGTTCTCTACCACAGACAATTTGAGAAGCACTGAGCCAGGTCACACAGGAAATTCTCTGGGCCTCAGTTCTCAGGAGTTTTAGAATAAAGGAGCTAAACTTGATAAGGTGATCTCTATCTATTTTGGGAGAGGTCTCAAATCTCTGATAATGCCTTTAAAATTATAGCCAAAGACTTGAAGCATTAAGATATAAAATCTTCAAAAAATAAAAATTAAAAATAGCTGCTTCAAACAGAATCTCTTCTTCTCCCACTATCCGAATCAAAATGAAAACAATAATAAAAAAGGTTTTCATTTATCTTAACTCTTTAAAAAGAATAAACAAAATTAAAGTGGAAACCAGGAGCACTGAGAGTTGTCATATACATACTTACATGTCTCATACTATAATATTCCCCAAGCAATTTCCCAAATAGACTTTCATTCTAAAATGCCTTCAAATTTCTGGTCCTTCACACTGTTCTCTACGGGGATTTCTAAGGGACTATTTTCTAACACCAGAAGAACGGCACATACATGAGGCAAAGGTAACAACAGCTTTCAAGAATGTCACACTCAAAGTGGTGGTATCTAAGACTCAATTCTGGATGCTTCAAAATTTGTTTTCAACATTCTGAGCCATCAAAGACAATAAGAAAATGTGACTATTAATACAAAATAAAATTAGAAATTCATCTTGTAAAATCAATATGCATTGATAGCACAATAATATACAATAGAATTTTCTTAAAAAGTAGCACACTGCTTGATGATACAGTGTCATATTATTTTTTAAAAGTAGCACAAATATCTGAAATAAAGTTCCCAAGATACATAATGTACAATGTAAGGTTTGAAAGTAAAAGAAGGAAACAAATATGAGTAACATTCAGTACAAAAATTCAAGGGTACTATGGCCATTCAAATCGCCCCTATACTAACTTTAACCACTGGGACATTATCAAAACTCAAATGCTAAAAAGTGAATAGTTTCTAATTGTTTTACTGATACATCTCAGCTCTATCTCCTTTTGAGGTAAGATGGGTGGAGAAAATGTAGCAGCTGGCATAACAAGACGGTGAAAACTAAGGTAGGGTCACAAATTCAAATGCCATTTTCAAATGAGCTACAAAAAGAAGGACACATGATTTTCTCATTTCTGGTGCAGGCATTCAGCCACGATGAGCCAAATTCAGCATGAATTACTTTAGCTATGCTGTTTCATTTCATCCTTCAAAACTATTAAAGTTAAGCATTTGCATCATTTTAATTATTGCAAATAAAAAGAAAATACTTCTATATTTATATAAAGACTCATTTTGCTTACCTAGAAAACTACAAAGTGCTATTATAATAAATTGTGTTTAACTGCAGGCATTCTCAACTGATTTTAAAAGACAGAAGACATAGAAACTACATGAATTTTCCAAGTTAAAATTTTGCAAGCCTTTTAGAGTAAATTATCAAAAGATGTTTTAGTAAGTTTTTACTTTAAATGACAAAAATTATACTATTAAAATATTATAGATGTGAATCTAGAGCTACATTAAGAGTGTAAAATTGTTCATCATAATGCATACTCAAGTAATTTAAAAAGTTATATTTATGTTAAAATGTTTTCCAAGATTTATAAGCATCAAACTCTTTAAGAATACAGAGACATATATTTATTAGATTGAGTTTCAACACATGAGCTTTAAGAGACAAAATATTTTTATAAACCAATATATATGATAGATCCTTGTGTTTACACACATTCAAAAAATTTCTCCTACATAAACACGTATATTAAAATGGTAAAATATTACATAATGGTATAAGTTATACCATTATATTATGCAGTACATATTATATAATATACAGTATACTACAGTATATATTACACAGTAATAATACAGTATATATTTATATATTATAGATTTTTTTTTAAAAACTCATTTATCTTTTCATCCAAAATATACTTTATTTATTATAGCATAAAAGTAGTCAAGCTAATGTATTTTGTTTCTCAAATTATCTGAAGTTGATTTAACACCAGCAGTGAATATGAAAATTCAAGTAACCAGTGCTATTCTATGTAGCATGGCTTACTGAATTTAAATTAGAATTTAAATGACACAATTTTCTGTTTTCAGTAATGGCAGAGTAGCTTATTTAAATCATCCCTTAGGCTATAAACAATGAACAGAACTAGATTTAAAACAAAAACAAAAACATAACTTCTAAAATCATCTATGAGCTAACAAGACTGTTAAAGAATTACCAGCTGAAAGCTGAAGAGCAAAGGAAATCCAGAAGGTAAACATGTATGGAAGCGTCATTGCTCTGAAGGCAATTATTGATCAAGAAAAATAAAATCTGTTCTTTCAATGTCTCATGGGATAAGGGGAAGAGCAATAAAAGCCCAGGACCCCCCAAAATAAAGAGTATAACGAGACTGTTCCCCACACAGTAAGGGTGAAATCTCAGGATGAGGATAAAATGAAGGTGAACTGGTCCTGGTACAGAATCATAGCTCTGGTTGGAAACTTTGGGTGTCTAGGATGTCTTAAACCTTGAATTTGATTTAAAGTGGCCCCAGATTGGCAGTAAATCCTATAAATAAATAGTTGGTAAAATGTCCAGTGCATAGCCAAGATAATGAGGCACATAAATAATCTAAAATGCAAAAGGTACAACTAGCAGAAATAGACAACTCAAGAACAGACCCATAAAAACTTCAGATATCAGAGGTACAAGACACAAAAAGAATCATGCTGACCATGTTTAATAAAAGACAAGCTGAAAGATCTAAAGGAGAAGAAGCTATAAGAAATAATAAGGCAAATTTATAAAAGAATTAAACAACTTTTAGAAATAAAAACAACAAAAATTTTAAATGAAAGTTTAGTTTCCAGCATAATGGAGTAACTGGTATCAAACTAGTTTCCTTCTCTGACATAAACAATTATGAAATTGGACAAAATAGATGAAGCAACTAATTGCAGACAGTAGCCAACCGCAGTTGTAAACTGTGATCCCTGAAAGAAGAGAAACTCACAAGATGGGTACCATAATAATTGTCTAACACAATTTGCCAAACACATAAACACAACTAAAGTCAAAGCACAACATGGTGGTTACACTGAACTGAGAAGACAGAAACCCAAACTCAAAGCACAAGAACTGGCTGGAATCTGCAGGATGGGAAACTGGAGAAGAGGGATCTGTGCAGAGAGCAGGCCCGGGATGTCTGTGAAGGAGTCCCCAGGGATCACAAGTGCAGGAAAAAACCGCTGAGGCTTATTAGGCAGTAGCTACTACAAGTGAGAGCACAATGGAGTCAGCAGAAATCACAAGGTACTAGAGAAAGGGCAGTGCTGAGAGAAATTGGAATTCTGGCCTTGAGAAGTAAAGAGAACCTAAAACCACCTTGTTAACACACCTGACGCACCTTAACGCCAGTGTTAGTTATGAATAAGCACTATGACCTAGAGCAGAGAGCTGGGGGTTCTACAAAGTTAAAACTATTTTTATAATAACATTAAGATATTATTCTCTTGTTTCATTATATTAACATTTGCACTGATGGTGCAAAAGCAATAGAGGATAAAACTGCTACAAGCCAAGCATGGTGGCTCATGCCTATAGTTCCAGCACTTTGGGAGGTTGAGATGGAAGAATTGTTTTAGCCTAGGAGTTTAAGACCACAGCCTGGGCAACACAGGGAGACCTTGGTCTTTTCAAAAAAGAAATAAATTAGCCAGGTGTGGTGGCACGCACTTGTGGTCCCAGCAACTCATGAGGTAGAAATTGAAATGGGAGAATCGCTTGAGCCTCAGGAGGTGAAGGCTGCAGTGAGCCATGATGGCACAACTGTGTCCCAACTTGGATGACAAGTGGAAACCCTGTCTTACAAAACTAAAATAACACAAATCAAGGCAGTGTCATCAAAATCTATTAGTGATCACTACATTCTTCACTATAAAACAAATATACAGGTTAAAAAAAAAAAAGGAGGGTTTCACATTAGAATGTCCCTGATGAAGCAGTAAAATTACAATATTTTATTAAATATTGACCCTTAGATAAATATTTTTTTAAAATATTCTTTGTGAAGAATTAGAAAGTACATATAAAGGGCTTCCAAATTCATAGACTTTTCTGCTGATGTGGATATAAAATAACAAATGTAATTATTTTATATAGTAAAATAAAACACATTAACAAGTTAGGCCTCACTTAGGAAATCAGTATTTTTGATATGACAACTGTAAATCATTACAAAATTGTACATAGGTACATAGGCAAAGATGTTCTCAAAGTGCAAGGCAACCAATGGACTGTGACGTTACAGAGTACAAAAGGTTATCTGACATGGTTTCAGATTCCACATTGCAGCTAACCACTAACAAACTACCATTTGTCCTATTTGAAGGTGGAATCAAAGAAGAATATGCACAATTATCTGAAAGGTTATTGTTATACTCTTTCCTTTTCTAATTATAAGTGTAGATCTTCTTCAGATATTTGAACCCAAAAAAACCTATCAGAAAAGACTGCACACATCTTGCTGTCTTCAATTAAGTCAAATATTAACAATATTTGCATAAATGTAAAATGATTCCACTCTTGTGACTATTTTTTGTTCTGGAAAACAATTTTTCAAAAAATGTTATTCATGCTAACATGCAGTGTTTGTTATTTGCTAAATGAAATAATTTTTTAAACTTTTGTTTTAATATCTAATACAGTATGCATGACCCACATAAAAGCTCTGTGGAATGCTCAGTAATTTTTAAGAATACAAAAAGAGACTAAACATTTGAGAACTTCTGCCCTAGAATAAGCCCTAGTCTAGACACATAATACTAATAAAGCCCAAAACCAAGCCAACACAAGGTCTGCAGAAGAGACAATCTTAAAGAAACATGGGAAACACCTTGGGTTTTCCACAGATTTGCATTAACAAAGCTTAAAACCAAACCTCCGTAAGTCCAGGGTGATTTTAAACTATCAATGAAGTGATCTGCTAAAACAAAAGAATAAAATTTCTTCAGAGGAAGATAATAAATATCACATAGTGATTACCATGTCCACTACTGAAGAAAAAATTATTAAACATACAGAGAGAAAGAAAAATGTGATCTGATCAAGAAAAAAAAAATCACTAAAAATCATACCCAGGATAGCCCAGATGTGTTAGGGTTAGTTAGCAAAGACCTCAAAGCATCAATTATAAAAAGTTCAAAGACTTCAAGAAAATAAATTCAAAGAATTGAAAGTATGATCTTAAGAAGTGAAACAGAGACATAGTCTGATATCGAGTGGGAAACTGTAGAACTAAAAAGTTGAAGGACTCACACTACCTAATTTCAAGATTTATTATAAAGCTCTAGTAATCAAGACAGTGCAATACTGGAATAAGAACAGATATAGATATAATAGGACTTGTGCAATTATTGGAGTTGCAAGTTAAACTAGATACTTTGTGTTATACAGTATAATGTTTAATTGAAAAACTATGTTATTCAGACGGGTATGTAGACCAATGGAACATTAGACAGCTCATAAATAAACCAATATATAGGGAGTCAACTGGTTTTTCAAGAAAGGAGGCACGATAATTCAATGGTGGAAAAAATAGTCTATTCAACAAATCATGGTGAAACAATGATTCTCTATACAGAAAAGAAAAACAACAGAAAACAACTCTTACCTCACACCACATAAACACACTAACTCAAAGTGGATCACAGACTTAATGTAAAAACTAAAACAATAAAATTTGTTAAAGAAAACATGACAGAAAAATCTTCATGACTTTAAGATGTAAAGATTTCTTAGGATAAAAAGAAACTAAACTTTAAAAGAAAATACCAATAAACTACTTGATCAAAATTAAGAACTTCTGGTCTTCAAAAGTCACCATTAAGAACATAAAAAGGCAAAACACAGTCTAGAAGAAAATATTTGCAACACAAATGTAAGATAAACAGATTATAGAAAGAACATCCACAAATCACTAATTAAAAAGCAAACAATGCAACTTGAAAAATGAACAAGAGACTAGGATGTTTCACAAAAGAAGATATATAAATTAGTAATAAGCTCATGAAAAGACGCTCAACATTATTAGTCAACAGAAAAATGCAAACTAAAAACAATGGCCAATACCAAACATTAATGAGGAGATTCTAAACGGGAACTCTCACACTTACTCATGGGCCTTACAAATGGTTTAACCATTTTGGATATCAGTTTTATCAGTTCCTTATATAGCTAAATAGAAAATACCATATGCCCTGGCATATATACTTAGTCTTAAGTCTTTACTCAAAAGGAAACAAATAAACCAAAAACCCATGTGTTCATACAAAAGATATGCACATGAATGTTCTTATGTTTATTTGTAATAGTCAAACATCGGAAAAAAAAAAACTGAAACAAATTGTGGTATAGGCATACAACAGAATACTATTCAGCAATAAAAAGAAGTCAAGTTTTGTTTCATACAACTAGGATGAAATTTCCAAAACTTCAAAACATGTTGAGCAAAAGAAGCCAGACACACATGAACATATTTCTAGAAGAGAAAATTATGATGTCAGAAAATAGATAATTGTTGACTGGGGCTGGCTGACAAGAAGAAAAATTGACTGCAGATGGGCTCCAGACAACTTTTTTGAGTAAACAAAACTGTTATATTATCTTGATTAGGGTGGTGATTATATGAGTATACATATTTGTCAAACCTCATCAAAATGTATACATAAATTCATTTTATTTCATGGCCTCAAACTCAATAAAATTGATTTTTAAGTTATATAAAACTGATACTTTAAAAGCTTTATAGAGGGTTTGACTGTGATTAGAAACAGTCGAAGAGAAAATTACTGAACTGGAAAACATGACAATCAGTATTTCCAAGACTGAAGTATTGAAGTATAGAGAGAAAAAAGAGAGTAGAATGGATAAAAGATGGAAACTAAAAGGCCTAACATGCTGCAATTAGTCTTAAGAATACACATACACACACACACACACACACACACACACACAGACACACACACACACGTATTTACAGAGCTAATGCCAGAGATTTTCTTAGAACTAACAGAAGACACCAATCTACAGGTTCAAGAAGAACCAAAAGGATAAATTCATTAATCATGTAGAAAAAACAGTTTTTCACATATAAATTAGGAAAAACAACTACAAGAAGGTAGCTAAGTCAAGAGAAGGCATACAAGTTAAGAAATTAATAGTATATAAACTACATTGAAGAAAGATAATTTTAATGAGTCTAGCTTAATATAAATGTTATATAATATATGTTATGTAGATATTTAATTACAATTCTATTTCCATTGAGTTGTATTAATTCAATTCTACTTTCAACCTGCAAAAACCAATTATTTTGCAGCTTTAAAAATCCCATATTCTTATTCTTGGAATAGATTTAAGTGAGTGATATCAATTAAATTATGTTACACTGTTTAAAATATTTTAAATAAACAATAATAGTGAAGTAGATACACTCAAAGGCTTATACAGATAGTACTATATGTACAAAAGGTAATAGGGATGAAATCTCCAAAACTTCAAAACATGCTGAGCTCAATTTACAATGAATATATTATACGTGCACTGAGGTAATGTGCCTGTAGTACATCCTGCAAGGCATAATCTGTGTCCAATTAGCCAAATCAGAAAACCAAAAACAAAACTGTTTGATATAAATTTAGTATTTATTTTCATTTACAAAATTTTGCATTTTTAAAATATTTTATTTCCTCTGTATTTTTTAGAATCCTCTTCAATTATTAACATCTTTTTTTTTAACAGAAGAGTTTCCACCTCTGAATAAACTACTCATTTAAGTTCTTTGAATTCTAGCATTCATAGGAAATAAACACTGTGTATACCAGATTAAATTTGGGACACAAAAAGAGTGATGAGTTCTGTTCTCTCTCCATATACTTCTGCTATCAAGTTTCTCTTGAGAACGTAAGATAAACATTTCTTTGATGCACAATGGTGTCTTCAGCACTGAATGAGCAGTGACATTCACTTAATGAAGTAGGGTTCTTCTTTCATCTTAATTAATATCCTTTAGAGGAACCTATAAGAACCTCATTATATAATGTACAGCCTACTGCACCTTACTCATAAAGCTCTTCTGAAATGGAGACTTAAGAACCGGCATTCTAGTATAATGAATAGGGAAGTGAACTGAATAGGAGAAAAGTTCAGAAGTAATGGTTATGTGGTCTTAGTCTGTTCTCTTTAGCCATAAAATGATTAGTAATTTCCCAGTGTTCTAGAGTTATGCTGCCCAATATGGTAGCTACTAGCCACATGTGAGTATTGCATCCTTGAAATATGGTTAGAGAAACTGATGATCTAAATTTTTAGTTGCATTTTAAAACATCATAGTTAAGGCCAGGCATGGTGGCTCACGCCTGTAATCCCAAAACTTTGGGAGGCTGAGGCAGGCAGATCACTTGACATCAGGAGTTCAAGACCAGCCTGGCCAACATAGTAAAACCCTGTCTCTACTCAAAATAATTATCTGGGTGTGGTGGCATGCACTTGTAATCCCAGCTATTCAAGAGGCTGAGGCAGGAGAACGGCTTGAACCTGGGAGACGGGAGGTTGTAGATTGCCAAGATCGCACCACTGCACTCCAGTCTGAACAACAAAGCAAGTCTCTATCTCAAAAGAAAAAAAGTCATAGTTAAATTTAAAAATTGATAGTTGATTCAGTTATTGATAAATGTTAATATATTTAGAACATCTCAGGTATATAAATCTATTTTTTCAACTACAAATTTTATGAAACCCAAATACAGATCAAGTATTGATCATTAAAATGTTGTTTGAATTGAGATGTGCTTTAAGTATAAAATATACACCAGATTTCAGAGACTTAGTTGAAAATCATGTTAAAAAATCTCACTGATGTTTTAAACACATTACATGTTGAAATAATACTTAAGATACATTGAGTTAAATGAAACATCATTAGGTGGATATCACGTTTCTTTTCAATGTAGCTAACAGAAAATGTTAAATTATGTACATGTGTGGCATTACACTGCTATTGAACAGTGCTGCTCTAAAATACAGAGTCTCCATCTGAACTACTGAAATTCTTGACAAGCGAATTCTTTGCTGCAGGTGTAGGCTACTTGGCTCCACCAGGTGCTCTGGAGACTCTACAAGCATCCTCATAGGCTACACTGATAAAGACATGAACCTCAGTTAATCTGAGTGTGCAATGCCTTGAGATGCTCTGGGAACGAGAGAGGATGGGAAACTGTCATGAGGCAGTGTCTTGTCATTTCCTGTTTGTGAGGAGGTGTGGGGCTTTCTGCCTCTCTCTCTTCTACTGGCTCTTCCACAACAGGGTATTCCACAACTCTCAATGCAGTCATTTGGCCCTTTTCCCTTCAGTGTCATCCTGAGGATTGAGGACTATAGGGAGCTAGCACTTTTAGCTTCCCCTCTTTTCACTGTTTACATAAGTAATAAACTAGCCAACTCTACAAGTGGCTTGTTGCATCTTTACCAGCCTAAGTAGTCAGCCTCGGGCTTTTGCCACAACTTGCCTGTTAAATGTACTAAACTGGGTGAGCTGTTCTGTGTGCTATGTTTAACAGCATCTCTTACCTCTACCCACTGAATGCCAGTAACACTCCCCAACTGGGACAACCAAACATGTCTCTAGACATAGCTAAATATGCCCTCTAAGGGACAAAACTCTCCCTGCTTGAGAACATCTACTCCTTAGGTTCTTGTGGACCCACCCCTACCTCCTTATACACATGCAAGGCAGAATACATGAAGGTCTATGCTTCTTCCAACCCTCTGAATACTTTTATATGTTAGGTTACTGCATTATATTTCATTTGAAGAAAGATTTCTGTGGTTTCTAAACATAAGAAATAAATAAAGCAGTAAAGTAAAACTGCACATAAGTAGAAAAGATAATAGTAGTAGTAAATAGTAAAAATGATCTCTAAGTATCCTTCTAAATTTAAGGTGCTATGGTCTATAAATATATCTTTGAGTACTGACTTTATCAAATTGGGCTTTTTTATTACAAAGGATAGAAAACTACTTCAGCTACCTTAATAACAAGAAAATTTATTAAAGAATAGAGGTATTCCATTGAATGCAAAGGCAAAAATGTGTCTCAAAATTTACGTGTCGCTGTCTGTCACTGTCTCCCAGACATTCCCCTCAGATACAAACACATACACCTGTATTATCTCAATCTTAATTACAAATTATCACGAAAGAGAATTTGGTCCAGCTTGGCTCAACATCTGGTCTTGGACATAAAAAGTTTGGCCAAGGAACTAGAAGAGGTAATACAAACAATGGTGATTGCGTAAGAGGCATTGGTCCTGAGTGAAGAGTACTTGCAAACACCTCAATGAGTAGCTATTGCAATAACATGTTAAATTCAAAGTTCATGATTTCAAAATATGTAAATAGACTTACATGTGCAAAAGGGTTCACAAAAGGGATAAAAAACTGCTTCAGTTACCTTAACAACATGAAAATTTAGTGTTACATCTGAGAGTGAAATAAACGGGACTTCCACTTTCTATTTTATACATTTCTACACTGTTTTAATATTTATTACATATACGTATTATTTTTATAATGAAATATTTATCCTCAAAAATGATCTTTATACATACTATTTAATATGTATGAAAACGATGCTTTTTAAAAGCTCTTGCTTAAAGAAATTACTTTGTAACTAATAAAGAAAGAAAAATTGGATAGTTCTTCCTATCAAATAACTACCATTAAATATGGTAAGAGCACTGGATAGGACAAATGTAAAATAAATCTATTAATTTAGATTCTGTAATAATGCTGAGTGTAGAAACAAGCTGAGTAAGATAGTGATTACCTATTTTGTAAAATTCCAAGATTTTAGTCATACTTTCATATATGAAAGTCTTTGCCTTTCATATAAAAGTGAATCAAAATCCAGAATTCTATCAACATCTGGGACTACCATACTAGGAACAAATAACTTAATTTCACCCCAGTGAACTATGTGTCTCATTACATTTTTTTCCACATATCTCAGTGGGAAAAAATAAAAACTGAGTTTCTTGTTGTAAAAAAAAAAAAAGTTCAGCCAGGTGCAATGGCTCATGCCTGTAATCCTACCACTTCGGGAGGCCAAGACCAGCGGATCTCTTGAACCCAGATGTTCAAGACCAGCCTGAGCAACATGGCAAGACGTGTCTCTACAAAAAATATAAAAATTAGCTGAGCATGGTGGTGTGCGCCTGTACTCCCAGCCACTCAGGAGGCTGAAGTGGGAGGATCACCTGAGTCAAGGAGGTCGAGGCTGCACTGAGCATGATCACACCACTGGACTCCAGCCTGACTGACAGAGTGAGGCCCCATCTCAACAAAACCCACAATTTTTAATAAAAATAAAAATTTTTTTAAGTTCAGAAAAATAAAGTTCTCTATTAGGTCTGCAATGGCAATATGCCATAGTTAGGGTTAAGAACACAGCTGTAGCTCAGAGCCTGGATTCTGGGACCTGACTGCACAGGTTAGAATCCCAGTTCTGCTGCCATCACTTCTGAGACCCTAGCAACTCCTCTATCTCTCTGAGCTTCCATTTCCTTGCCTATGAATCAGGAGACAATATTAGATTACCTACCTCATATGGCTGTTAGGACAAAACAGGCCTATGCACATAATTTTTAAAGAGATATTAAAAGATATTTAATTACCAACTCAAAAATTAGTCCACGTGAATAAAATTACTGAGTTTCACATGGGAGAGTTCTTCTATATGTGATTTAATGAGTTAAACACATCTCCTTCAATCTTTATGGACAAACTTTGGCATGAAATTTTGTAATAATAAAGGAATCTTCCAATTCAATTTTGCTTCTATTGTCAAGTTTTCTTATAAATATAGAAAATCAAGATTATTTTTAAAAAGGCACATCACATCTGCAGTAACTTAGGTATAGATTATTCTGCTATGCATGTGTATATAGCAGATTTTTATATCCCAGATCAATTTTATCATTTTTGCAATGAACAAAGTTAATCCAGGACACAATACATTTATAAAATCAGAATTATCTGATTTATAACAATTTATTACAAGATAAGACAGACACTAGAATAAATATAAGATTGACTATAACAAAGCATCTCTCCTTCTACCTGGAAACTTTAGAGCATAGTGACTAAAAGTTCTGTCCCAGGAATCAGATAAATCTCAATTTTAGAATACTGCTCAATCCTTAGTAACTATCTGACCTTGGGCAAGTTACTTCACCACTGCCAATCTTAATTTCCACTTTCATAAAACACTACGTAACACAGTGAATTGCTGTTACAATTAAATATGACAATATATATAAACACAGCTTGGCTCTTGGCACATAACAAGAACTTAATAAACGCCCTCTCGTATCCTAATCCAGATCCTTTCATCTGCTTTCAAAAACAAGTACACAGAAAAAGAAGATCTGTTGGATTGAAACAAAGATAAGCTGATAATAGCCCTAGGAACAATAAATTTATTTGTGCCATACCAAACTGCTATATTATGCATTCTTTTATTTAGGGGTAGATAACTTTTTCTAAACTTGACTAGATTCAGCTAAATGAAATGCCCATAAGGAATAAAGCAGGTATCTCTACAATCTGATGAGGTAAATGTATAATGGGATCATAAAACTTTTACAACCCTAAGGGACAATGACCACATGTAAAAGGTGCTTCCCAATCTGTTTATGAAAGAGAAGAAAGGACAAACACCAGAAACACTTCACCTGGCTTTGTGAATCCTTCCCTAAATTGCTAACTCTACCTCCTCTCTCTCAAGGCCTCATGGACTTACTAGCATTCCAGATAAATTTCTTAAGTGTGTAAAACATTAATTCACATATATATATATATATATATATATATATATTTTAGACAAGGTCTTTCTCTGTGGCCCAGGCTGGAGTCCAGTGGCATAATGCAATCTCAGCTCACTGCAACCTCCACATCTCCAGCTCAGGTGATCCTCCCAACACAGCCTCCCGAGTAGCTGGGACTACAGTCATTCACCATCATGCCCAGCTAATTTTTACATTTTTAGTAAAGATGGAGTTTCTCCATGTTGCCCAGCCTGGCAATTAACATTTTTAACATCACTATTTATAAGGTTTAAAGTTATATATTTTAAAACATCCTCTCTCCCAAGGAAAACAGGATTAAACCTATACTGTAACAGTAATAATCTGATTCTGCTTTGAACTTTAGTCTCCTAAGAAAATATATCATTATTATCATTTTCCTATGTCTCTGACCACTGATCCAACTGACTGAAATGCCAATATACTTTCAATCTGAAGGACACAAAAAATATAACTTAAAAGAATTTTCATTCCTTGGGAAAGTTAAATTATTTAGTTAAAAGCAAATAATTAAAAAATAAACCAAGTTTTCTTGGTTAAATCATTTAGTTAAAAGCAAATAATTAAAAAAATAAAGGATTTGACATATTATCCTATTATGAATTTTTCTGAATGGTAGTATTGAATCACGTATTTTACTTCCCACCTCAACTTTTCCCCCACGTTGAAGAAAAGACCACCTTTTTCTTTTAACATAATTCCTCATCTGCCCTTTTCCTTGTCTCATTCCTAGTGGGTTACAATTTTTAGAAACAGCAACTATGACGTCCCTTGGCTTGAAAGAAAGCTGTTTACCCATGAGTAATCTGCTTTAAAAAATAACAATCATTGTTCACACCCCTTCAATTTTATCAAGATTTAATACACTTCATATCTGGCTACAGTAAACCATGATACCCCTGCTATTATTTGTAGGGAAAATGTTTAAGTTACATTAATGATTCTCTATAATCCTATATGCAATATCTCCACTGACTAGTTTAAAAGAGTTTAAACTACAATGGGGAAAAATAGAGCTTCATGTCTTACCAAATCACAGTTCAAGTTTACAGAATTACAAAGGATACTAAATAGAGAATGTAACACAAATTCACACTGATGGTAACAAAGAGCGATGCCAGTCCTCAGTCCTTTGACTGAGTGTCCACTTTGTGTCAGAATACAAAAATGGTCTTGTGTGGCAACCTTACTGTTGCCAAACAAGAAAAAAGTAAGTAGAAAGAAACAAGTATTTACTGGGGCTCTACTTGCTTTCGCTACATTCTTTCATTTAACTTCCCCTAACAATTTTAGGTAGTAGAGCCGATGTCCATTTTATAATTGAGAAACTGAAGCTCAAAGTAAATGTGTAAAATCAGTTTGTATGCGATCAACTGCAATTCATACTTAATTCTAAAGCCAAGCACTTATTTGCTATCTTATCATTCCATACAAATGAAAGCTAAAATTACCCCACCATAACTCGTTATGTGTATGATATATTATTAAATGTTAAGTCCACTACATGAAGAGAACCTTCAGTTCTCAATCAAGAAAACATTTCCATTATAACAACTACCAGCTCTACAGACTGTGGTAACAACTGATTACCTAACATTTTACCAGTGAACAATTTTCTCCTTCTTCACTAGTAAAATGGTCGGCAATCTGAAGCATCTGCCTCATAAATAGGACACAAATATTAGTGGCACTGTTTGTCTAAGTACTTTGAGATGCCTCAAGGGAAAACCCTTTACACTATTATGTACCAACTATCCACAACAGTTTTTAATAAATTTACCACCATCACCTTACTTTTTCTTCTCCCTACCTCTACTCCTCAACTCCTAAGAGGGGCAATTCATGGGTTTAATCTGTAAGTTAACAAGAAAAAAATGTTTGACTATCCTTTATAGAAAATCTATTATAACCAAAAGTTAATGCATGATCAGAATCAATATTCAACTGTGCATCTTAATGAAGAATAGGCAGTTAATTGACAAATGGCAGATAATCTACACATAATTTGTATATGACTACAAAATGTTTGATATTTGTATATGAATATTGAAGTGTCGACATACTGCAAATTCCCATTACTTTAAAATAAGAATTTCAAGCTATCGCCTAATCAAGAAGTAGAAAATTACTCAGCTTCCTTATCCATTAACACAGACTAATACAAAAAAAGTCAGACAGAACCAAGCCATCTTCCTGTGAATTGCTTTGTCACTTCATACACGTTTCTTGAGTATAAAATTAGACATCAGTGACAGACAATAAGAATGAGGTATGAAAGTGAACAAGATTATTGTTAGTTCCTACCACAAAGAACTAACAATCTACCAATGCAGAACATGCTTACCTGATTCAGTTTAAGAAACTGGCACCAATCCTGTGCCATTCCAAGTTCCAGGATATTAACTTCATCAAAGGACAAGTAACCATGGAAGTGGTCAAATAATTCTTTACACTAAAACAGAGTTTGTAAAAGGAAAGGCAACATATCTTTCTAAATAGCAGACATACAAAATGAAGTTATAAGGAAATTACCAGAGAGATATTACTTTAGCAGTGAGTTAAACTTGATATAAATGTGTTGTATTAGAAAGCAAACATACTCAGTAGACAGGCAACTACTCTACTTGTAGACGCCAACAAGAACTGGAAGTTAACACTATACTAGAACTATAAAGACCAGTCTTTGAGTCTTTAATCTGTTTGCATTTCCTGTCTCCTAATACTGGGAATATGAAAAGCTATGAGAATTCTACTAAAGCCAGTATGATGAAGAAATAGCTAAAAGAACATCTCTGAGTCTTTTGATCCTCAAATAGCAGATAATGTTCACAATGCTAATGAACACATTAAAAAAAACACAAACCAAAAAAACATTTAAGTACTGGGAATTAATAAGTCTTCATTTGTGTTAAGATTTCAGGCAACAAGCTATTAAAAATGGCCTACTTCCCTCAATTTTGGAAACATACTTGCAAATAGTAGGGGCAAACAATGTCATCTCAGAAATAACTGTGCATATTTTAGACAATTATTTTCTAATTAGTGAAAGTCCAGCTGGCTTTTACTGTTAAATTTTAAAATGAATCACATAACATACTCAATTTTTCATACGGAATAGCTGATTATTTCATTTTAATCTTTAAAAATGTATCCTAAGCAAATTGTTAGAAAGCACTTGAGCAGCAACCCTCAGACCAAAAACTGCTTTCCTGAATTTCCACAATGTAATTAAAACGATAATGTTATTTCTCTATACACTGCTTTTGACTTAAGAAAAACTGTCAAGCAGAAATCTTATTACTCCAGTGCTGGTGAAACACCAAATCTTTTGCTGATAAATTAGACTTCACCAAACTTAAAAACCTTTGCCTGTACAAAGACACCATTAAGAAAATGAAAAGCAAAGCAAAGATTGGGAGATAGCATTCACAATACACACATCCAACGAAGACCCATTATCACAGCACAAAAAGAATTCTCACAAATCAGTAACAGCAAAAAATAAAAATAAAACCAAAGATAGTCAAAAGATATGAACACTTCACAAAAAATATACATGAATGACCACTGTACATGAAAATATTCTCAACATGCTCAGCCATCAGGGAAATCCAGCTTCTTTTACAATCCAATATGCACTTATTCCACCCAGCAATCCCACTCTCAGGGATCCATCCAAGAAAAATGAAAAAATATGTCCATACCAAGACATACATTAAGCATTATAACAGCTACAAACTGCAAACAAGGGGAAACTACCAAATGTGCTACAACCATACAATGAAACACCATACAACAACAAGGAACTACCAATATGCATACATAATACAAACTGACAAATGGACCTGGTGGGGAAAGAAGACAATTCAAGTAACTAGAATTCACACATGAAAGGCAGTAAATTACTACTAAGCTTACAGAAATAAAAGATTTTAAAGGAATATTATGAACAACTGAATGAGAAAACTAGATGGCCACATGCAAAGGCATGAAGTTGGACACTTTCTCTCACATAATATCCAAATATCAATTCCAAATGCATCAGACCTAAATATATTTAAGTTACCATTCCTAGATGAAAAGAGTTAAATCATGACGTAGCGTTTGGCAATGGATTCTCAGATAGGATATCAAAGCACAGGCAATGAAAGGAAAAACAGACTTTTTGATGTTTACCATTAATCAAATCACCAAAATGTAAAACCTTTGTGCTTCAAAGGACAATATTAAGAAAGTGAAAAGACAACACATAGAATGGGAGGAAATATTTGCAAATCATTTACCTAGTAAGACACTTTTATAACTCAATGATGAAAAGACAGCCAATTTAATAATGGACAAAGATATGAATAGACATTTCCCCAAAAAAATCCATACAAATGGCAAACATGCACGTGAAAAGATGCTCAACATCATTACTCATTAGCCAAATGTAATTAAAACCACACTGCAGTTCTGGCAAAAAGAAGGCATTTTACTCAGAGCAGGCACAGAAGTATATTATGCCAGGGATACGATGCAAACACAGAAATGGTTGCCGTGTTTATATTCAGGCACCAAGTTGGGAAGAGTACACAAATGGCAAACAAACAAGTAAATGTAATATTAAACAAGGATAGAATTCCAGGTAATAAGTCCTATGGTGTAAAATAAAACATGATAAAAGAGTACTCAAACAGGACAGGGCAAGAAATTCTGACAGCTTTGTCAGGGCACAACTCGGAAGAATTAACATTATTAGTAAAAAATCTGGGGAAAGAGCACCCCAGGCAAAAGGAATACATCCCTAATGAAGAACAAGACTGGTACACTGCAGAGACAAAAAGGCCTTTGTAGCTGGAAGGTGGAGAGGAAGAGAGAGAATGACACGGATGTGAGGATGAAGTCCATGATGCAGGCGGGAGCCAGACCAAGAAGGGTCCTGATGATGAGTCTGGGTGTTATTTACGTATACCTGGAATTCTATGGAGCATTTTTAAACAGGCACATAATGCGATCTAATCCTGGCCAGCTTCATGAACACACAAGCTATGCAGCTGGATGAGGCTCCAGTGCTCTTCTGTCACCATTTTAAATTCTTAACAATCTTATCTCTTAACTTCGATTTTGTATGCAACACTCAATGGGACAATGAATGGAGCACGCACATGAACAGAGGAGACATGCTGGATGGCAGTATATGCACACAGAATAAACTAAGAAGTGTTTCTAGACAGCTATAGAAAGGTATCATCAGAAGACTTCTCTCAGAGTATGAAAGTCTCCTTTGAAGGCACAATGAGATGATTCAAAGATTACTAACAGTAATCAATTTTCAAAGGGATCCAAAATTACTTTCTTCTCTTCCAGCCCCACTATATCAATTTTCTCTCAGTTGTAGATACCTCTCTGGGAGTGGCACCTATGTATATTGGTGAGGCCCCTGGGGCCAAACCCATACTAGAAAACTTCTCCGAGACCAACGCTGATTAAGGGTCAACATCAGACTCAAGGTGGGGCATCAGATTCTTTCTGTCTCGAGTTCAAAAACAAGTGTGAACCTCAAGCCAAGACACATCAACTTTAAGGAAGGATTCTAATAAGAAGGTTCACATAGCTCTGCTGCTGAAGTCCTTGGAGCTAGCTTGGTTCTTCACTTCAAAATTCTTGGTTTTCCTGAATGGTGCATTTCTGCCTCCAACTTTACATTCAGTATTTACTATAACTCCAAATATTTATCTGATCCTTTACAAGGGACCTCTAGTTTATAAACAATACCTTTCATTAGCTAACTCCACTACTAGGTTCTAGACCCTCCTAGTCTAGCTGATCCTGCTGCTACTCCTGGCCCAGAATTTATGTTCTGCTTCCAGTATCCTAGTTTCTGATTAAATTTATTCAACTGAAGGTAGATTATTGTTTCATTAATACAGGTTTCAAAGTTTCTCATTGAGCAAAATCTCTAACCATAGAATTTTTCTCATGTCAATAGGTTCAGTGGGAGCAGGGAAATAATTCTGTTTTCAGTCACAAATACTAATAGGACAAATTTCCATATCAATAGAGTCCACCATATATACAGTTATCTATGACAATAATATCCATGACATATTGAATGTTATCATCTTTTCCCCACTCCTATTAACCTATTTACCAATGCCTCTCAACTTGGATAAGCTTCTTCTTCCTAGTCTAATGTGAAATAAGGCTATAAGGCTGTGGGGTTTCAATAGCACCTTTCCTTTGTTTTCTTGGTCATTAAAAAAACTACAGGCCAAGCAGCTAATTAGGGACTGAATGTTCTCAAAACATTTCATACAGTAAATCTGTATAATAGCTACTTGTTTCAGACACAGATTCAACAGAAGCAGAGACATTACAGATCTGCCCAAAGTCATAGGAATTAAAAGGTAGAAAAGAAAAAAATCTTGGGGCCCTACAGTGTTCGGTTCAAACTAAAATGTTTAATCATGCCTCACACTGCTGACAATAAAATTCTCATTTTTAGATATAAGAAACAATTTGATTGTCAAGTTACATGTTTTTCAAACATTTTCTATGTGGCACCTGATGACAAAGATGACAAAGAAAATGTTCAGTCTAAACAAATGTATAAGGACAAGGACTTTCCACATCTAATTTAACACAAAATTTATTTTTTTAAAGTTTCTTAGTAAGATACTTTATCCTAAATCTCAAAATACTTCAAAAACAATCATTTAAGCACAAATATGAGTCCACTACATTATCTGCTTTTTTATAACTATTTTAAGAATACTTACAAGTATTATTCTTGTCTATTTGCCAGCCTAAAAAACTGCTACTTATCCTAAATGACTAAAACTATAAGCATTTCCAAGAAGGCAGTTTTAATTGTATTGAAAACATTCTACTACTCTTTTCAGAAGATGCTAACTCTAGATAAATTTTACAAAACTGTTATAAGACATTTTTATAATATATTAGTTTGCTATTGCTACTTTAACAAATTATCACAAATCCAGTGGTTTAAAACAATAACAACAAATTTATCATCCTACAGTTCTGGAGATCCTAAATCAGACATAAATCTCACTGGGCTAAAATCAAGGTGTCAGCATGGCTGAATTCCTTACTGTCGACTTTCAGGAAAACTCAGTTCCTTGCCTTTTCCATCTTCTTGGGGCTGTCCCCATTCCTTGGGTCATGGAACCCGTTCTCTCTTTTCAAAGCCAGCAACGGTGGATTGAATCCTTCTGAAATTATATAATCTGACTTTCTCTCCGCCTCCCTCTTCTACTTCTAAGGAATCTGGTATTACTTTAACTCCACCCAGACAATCCATGATAATCTCCTCATCTCAAATTAACTGATTAGCAACTGTCATTCCATCTGTAACCTTAATTTCTGTGTCATGTAAAGTAACATTACCAGGTTCCAAGAATTAAGATGTGAACATCTTTCAACCATTTTTTGCCTACCACACAGAGCATGTTACTTCATAAAAAAAAATTTTTAAGTATAACATTATATTTATACGGTGCTTGCTAATGGGAGATCCAACAGTAGTTTCCAGGTACCGGGACTCCTATTTCATTGCTCTTTGCAGCAGACCACAGCAGCCCTCAATTACTCTAAGAGGAGCAAAGTCTTCGGTCTTCCCTATTACTGATAACTCTGTATCTTACCAGCCCATAACTTAAGTCACTTGGATTATTTACCACCTAACTTTACACATACACACGCACACACACACAGGCATACACACACACACACACACACACACACACACACACACACACACACACACACACATTTTAGATATAAATTATATAGCCTATAATTTAAATATAAGTTCATTCTATAATACTAGCTGCTTTAACTTTTTTTCTAAACCAGGATCTTATCTGGATTGATATATTACATTTGATTGAATGAACCTGAGTTTTATCTAATTGAATAACGACAAGCTAAGGTATGTCCTTTGGCAAAAGAGGGGGAAGAAGAGATAAAGCATAATTTTATTTTTGCTCTCTCTCAGCAGAATCACAAAATATAATTTTATAACAAGGAGTCCCTAAAGTATAAATAATGAGGAAAAAAACTAACAGAAATCCTATTACATATTATATAATTAATTGAAGTTCTGAATTGGGATGGGAAAAATGGGAATTACAGCAAGTTGCTTTTATTAGTCATTTAGATAACCAACTTTAATTATGGTATTAAATGATACTATCTTTATACAGTCAGCTTAATCTCCCCTACGAAGCCAATTTGCTTAAAGACTTTTTAGAAAAATATCATCAGATCTCTATTTTTTCTTGCACTATTAGTAAATATAAAAGTGTCTGGAACAATATAATATAGTATAAGACAATTATTTGTAATCATGTTATTTCGTAATAATAAAAGCAGTTGCCAACTACTGAGCATATACTTTATAATTATTATATATCTAATATACAGATACTGTACAAGGGTGCTTCACTTATATTATCTCATCTAATCCTCTGGACAACTGTATGACACATAGCTATTACCCTCGTTCCCATTTTAATACCAAAAGAAGTAAGTAACTCACTCAAGGACCAGGTCTCTTTGACTCCAACTACTATTACATAATCCCATTCAGCCTAGAAAACAGAATTTTTTTTTAAGTCCTAATTGTTAAGATTTTAATTGTTAAGAATTTAAAATAGCAGTTTGAATTTTGGGCTCCCAAGAAAGATATTCAGTGAGGATCCCCTCAGTCTCTGCATATGAGACTAATGAAACCAAGAACTGTTTGAAAGTATAGAGAAAGAAAGAAAGAAAGTTGCAAGAGCTTTGTTTCTCTAATACAATATCGCTTGCTCGATTCAGCCTTTCTTACTCCCAAAAGGCTGCAAAACTGTTCTTTATCAAGGAAATTACAACTTAAATCTTTTCTTACAGTAGTCTTTAGAAGGTATTTCATTGTCTTCAAGCTTTCAATGTTGTAAATGAAAAGTCCTTTGCCTTTTTTTTCCCTGTACAGGCAACTTATTCCTTCCTTCTGGAAAAGTGCAATATATATCTTACTCAGTTTATCTTTTCTCATCAATCCCATATGGAACTCCTTGAGCCTTTTCAGGCTCAAGATAGATTTTCCTTACTTATCAATTGTTTAATTATTACTGATCTCTTCTATCAGACTTTTTTGTCCTTTTTTTCCCTGCCTCTGAAACTCCTATCACATGTAAGGTTTAAAATGACATCGATATTCCTAGATTTATTTACCTTTTTTTCATGATTTCTATGTTTAACATTTTTCTATGTTAACATTTTTCTCTGTATACCGCACACATAAGCTTCTAGGCTACTAACATGGTCTTTAATTCAACTACTAAATTGTTTCCTCTGAAAAAAAATTAAGTGATGGATTTTTTGTGTGTGTTTTTAATTTTTGGCCCCAGGAAATCTCCCCATTTTATACTTTAACTTCCCTGATATAGATATAGATATAGATATAGATATAGATATAGATTTTATTTATCTGACTCCTTTAGCAGTCCTGGATATGTATTCTGATTGTTGTTTTAATCATCCCTTCTGGCTGAGATAGGGATGTTATTTTTCACTTGGCTTGCTGGGTTTCATGTCTAGATGTTGAGGTATTCCACACTGAGAATCCCACATGCGTTAGAACACCATACAGCTTTATTATCTTTAGAATGATTTGCTGTGGAAGCCAGCAAGCTGTCTCCTCCCTACTGAGAGGTACCTGGAAGAGGCCTCCAAAGGGAACATACTCTGTCTCCTTCACCCTTGAGAACTGTAGGGAATAAAGAGAGATGGGAGTATGGTATACATGTAAACTGTGTGAGAGCAGTTGAGACTTAAATAAAGATTTCAGAGATTTATCAGTTTAGAAGCCCCAATCTGCAACTTCCATTTAGGGACCTTCTCAAGATCTCTGTTGCCAATTATACTCATTTGCAAGTAACAGAAACCAATGTCAGTATTAGACTGAAGTGACAGGAGAGAGGACCAATCTCAGAAAACACATAAAAATCTATATGACAAGGAGTAGGAAGCATAATTGTCTTTTAGTAGGAAACATTATCACCAAGCCACTGTCCACACTGAAGCAAAAATCTGCTGCTATAAATGATTACTTACTACCGCTACGACTTTGTATTCAAAATTCTACATTATAGAATGAAGGTGCATGATTGGACAAACCAAGGCTATCTCTGACTGCCAAGAAGTAGAAGGAAGGAAGATCTGATGCTACCAGTTTCTGTATTCCTCTTAGTAAGGAGTGCCCAAATCCTTATCCTTTTAAAGGATAAGGTTTAAAATCTCCAAAATCAGAAAAAGAATTGGATACTAGTTTGCCAAAAAGACAAAAACAAAAAAAATCACAAATGTCCATTATAGACTCTATGAAAGGTATGCTTACAATTTGCTTTTAAAATAAAATTCTCAAGCACTAACAGTCTCAAAAAAATCATATAGGCTAAGTGCAGTGGCTCACACCTATAATCCCAGCACTTTAGGAGGCCAAGGCAGGAGGATCACAAGATCAAGAAATCGAGACCATCCTGGCCAACAGGGTGAAACCTCATCTCTACTAAAAATACAAAAATTAGCTAGGTGTGGTGGTGCGCACCTGTAGTCCCAGTTACTCAGGAGGCTGAGGCAGGAGAATCGCTTGAACCCGGGAGGTAGAGGCTGCAGTGAGCCACAACCACATCACTGCACTCCAGCCTTATGACAGAGAGAGACTCTGTCTCAAAAAAAAATATATATATATATAGCATATATTCAGAAAAGGAACTTATTTTAGTGTTTTTGGAGACTATGTTCAAGGGGTAGAGAGAAGCAGAGACAAATGAATAATTTCTAAAGGCAGAAAATATGTTGATTTCTGAAATAAATTCAATGTAACATTGCAGTATAAAAATTGTCATAAACATTTCCAAGACCTCTGTCTTAAGTAGTTGGTTTAATTATACAAGCATTTAAAGTTGATTTTTAAAATAATCTCAATTTGAATTTTCTTCTTTCTGACGGTAGTTAAGTACCATCTACAAAAGAAACACACGAGTTCAAGATTTCTAAATGGACATTTTTTAAAAATGTCAATAAAGGACAAACAGAGGAAACAGGAATTCTACACCACACAGTAGCATAATTCAGGCTGAGATTTTAGCACCAACAATTATAATAGTAATATGATGGCAATTAACATTCACTGAATGTGCACTGTACCTGGTCCTCTTCTAAATACTTTATATGTATTAGCTTATCCTCTCAGGAACACTGTGAAGAATAGTAGTCCCATTCTACATATAATGAAAGACAGAGATCAAGAAAATGGCCCATGGCCTCACACAGCTGGAAACTGGTGGGGTCAGTGTATAAGCCCAGAGCACATGCTCTACAGCAACCTGCCCTGATATCTCCTGTAAGCTGGTGGTAATGTGGTTAGGCGGGGCTCTAGCTTTTTAAACATATCAAATGTATTTGCTATTCTAGCCTACATACAGAGATATTATTAATCTTTATAAAAATCAGGCCAGTATTTCATCATCTAGGCAAAAACCTTTTAAAAATTAATTTTGTATAATAATCTCTCAAAAACTATTAGATTCCAGCAAAAGAAAAAAAAAAAAAAAAAAAAACAAGGCTTCCAAGTTTTTTATCCAGCTGTCCCAAAGAAGAACTCTTACCTTATAGAGAAAAAGCTCAGAATTCCTTAACCATATTCAAATCCAGAAAGTAAGATATATAAGCTATTAGAGGTTTTGGTGAACCTGAGAATAAATCTCCTAAGAGGTTTCTGAAAGCTAATTAAGTATACCAGGGGTTTAAAACCAATTTTGACTCCCATATTAACTACGATACACACTTTAATAGCAACTATATCCTCATTTATATTTTGAATATAGTTTTAAAGGTGCCCTTCCCCCTCCCCCAACTTTTATAAAGCACAGGAACCTAATCAGAACAAGATAATATGTGCTAAAGCCTACTGAGAATTGAGGAAGTAGAGTGCTGCAGGGATCCATTCATTAAAAATTCAAGCCCTGTATCTAGTTCTTTATTTCAACAGAACCTAGATAAAAAGAGCATTTGCATTATAGACTTCTGAAAGAGGGATTAAGAGGAGAAGGAGAGAAATACTAATTTCAGTAAAATATTCAAAGGACTGATAAAATGAAAACTTCAGAGGTAGAGGCAGGAAAACAACACTGAAGCCTGGAAAGGATAATATTTTAAGAAAGTGAGAAGAGTATAAAATTCAGACTAATGACAGAAAAATCCAATGGCTAAGACAACAAGGTGAAGCAAGAAGGAGTGACAGCAGAGACAGTGAAAGTCTAGAAGACTAGGTAGGAAATACGTTTCAAGTTCAGTAATAGTTATCACTTACAAAAGAAGTAACATAAGAGGCTTTGTGGTCAGAGAGAGGATATTATAAGTTGAAGCTTCTCAAGGTAGTTTTATGTAATGACTTAGTCCAGGATGTGGCTACATTAGCAAGAGGCTCAGGAGAAAATGGGAGAGTCAATTGAAACTGGAAGATGTGAAGAAACTAAAAGGACAGGATATTCAAAGGTCATGTTAATTGATGCTGAAGAAACAAAGGATAATGACAGAGAATGTGATTTTCTAAAAAATAGATTATGTCAGGCACTACAATAATTTGAGGAATACTGAAAAATATATTAGAAGCTGGAATAGATGGTTATGAGGAGGGAATAAACTTAATCATTATTAAGCAGCACCACTATATCTTTTAGAATGACATATATACTTTAATCACATCATTAAAAAGCTGATTATTATGAAATGGATGACATCTAGGAAGACAGTTATATAAATCAACGTGCCATGGATAAACAATCATCTACCATCTCAAGAATCAAGAAACAGATGATATACTCAAGAAATTATACTTGCCCTCTGGAAGCTTACTTTAGATTTCAAAATAAAAAAATTGTATACAGCAAAGCAAAATTTGAATATATACACACACACACACACACACACACACACACACACACACACACACACACCCCTATATATATCATATGAGAGAACAAAATGCTGATTGAATACAGCTTCATATCATCTAGATAACTAAAATGAAAGTCCAAGTTGTTTGAAATTGCTTTTTCTCTAGACTATGGCTCATGTTGAGAAATTTGAAAACACTACTGTGTTCAAAACACTCACTCAAAACCCTGTATAAGGAGGGACTACTGTACTAGATGACTTTCCTTGAATCAACCTCAAGTGTTCTAATGTCATCCAACTCAGTAGAATTTGTGCTTTATAATGGCTCTCATTGATGGTAGGATAGAATACGTCCAGTCTTTTAAAGAGCCTATAAATTAACTAAATTTGACAACAGTAATCCATCAAAACTGAGTTCCATGCCAGCTGGCATTTGACTGTATTTGCAAAGTTAATGGTGTGAATCTTCCCCTAAGTAACTTTAGATTACCATCTCTCTACTTACCTTTGAAAAGAACTGCTTCTAGAAGAAACAATAAACCTTTACCTATTCTGAGGGAACACTATTTATACCACAAAAAAAAAAACCATAAGAATAAACCTTTATTTAAAATTTAGATAACATCAAATGATACTTACCAATGCACACATCAATTTTCCCTTTAATAGCAGCTTCATGCAGAGGCGTATAGTTCCAGTTATCCCTGGCATTTGGATCAGCTCCTTGGCACAATAACAGACTTACAACCTCAGCATGGCCAAAAGAACAGGCGTTATGAAGTGGAATGAGACCTCCATCATCACGAGCATGAACATTAGCACCCATCTGTAGTAAGTGTTCCACAACATCCTTCCTTCCAAAACCTAAAAGGAAAGAGGAAAAATGTCATGTATATATATTTGATTTTGTAAAAAGAACCATCAGAATATCTGTAACAATATCAACAAGTATGAACAACTGAAGTATTACTAACTCTATGGTAAATGGAGTAAAACAAAACAAAATAAATATTAGCTTCATTCAAACTAACTCATTTCACACAATTTAGAACTAATGAAGTTATTCCTTTAGTCTCTGGGCTATTCATTCAACAAACATTTTTAAACACTTAATATGGGCTGTGCAACAGTGCTAGAAACACAGAATAAATATGACAAGACTTGTCCAGGCATTCACTTTCTCCTCATGCTTCACAAGACAGAACTGTATATAGAAATTCATCTCTATATTTATAGAAACAAAGGTTATTTATTTAAATATTGCTGATAGGCTGGGAGCAGTGGCTCACACCTGTAATCCCACCACTGTGGGAGGTTGAGGTGGGCAGATGACCTTAGTCAGGAGTTCAAGACCAGCCTGGCCAACATGGAAAAACCCCCGTCTCTACTAAAAATACAAAAATTAGCCATCTATGGTGGTAGGTACCTGTAATCCCAACTACTCAGGAGGCTGAGGAACAAGAATGGCTTGAACTGTACTCCAGCCTGGGCAACAGAGTGAGACTCCATCTCAATAAAATAAAATACAAATAAATAAATACTACTGATAACCAAATCCAAGACAAATCACAACATACAGCATTATATTAGGGAAATTGGGGATGAATGTATGGATACCAGAAATATATAGTGAATGCCTGATCAAAGGGAATTTTGAAAAGAAGAACTAAAGATGATACCAAAATACCTGTTTTGGGGGCTAGTGGCCAAACTATGTGAAATGAGTGGTGAATTGAAACAATTCAAGCTTGGATGTATTGTGTTTGAGAAAACAATATGGCAAATGAGTGGGAATACAAGTACTTGGGAATATAAAACCAGAACTTTACAAGAAGTATCACATTTTGCAGACAGAAATGGGGGTTGGGGGAAGTAAGAAAGAGTCTCAAGCAGTCTAAGGATGAGGCAAACACTTAGAAAGGTAAGAAATACCAAGAAAGTGCAACATTATAGAGGTCAAGGAGCAACAACATTATGCAAAGTCCAGTATGATATAATTAGATCAACGGAGAAGAAAAAAATGGCAATTTTAAACTAATTTTAGTATAGTGGTAAAATTACAAACTAAATTGCAATGGGTTATAAAAGGAAACTGCAAATATTAGCATTTTTATCTTCACAAGTTAGAATTTTAATTAATGATTCTTTCCCACTTTAAATTTTATTAGGTCTTAACTAGGTATCACCACCTCTACTATTTACTGTGTAACATTGTTAAAAAATGGCTTTTTAAATAAAAGAGCCATTTTGCACATATATTAAACAAATAAAAACCATGTGGAATAGAGCAAGGGAAAAAAGAGATTTATCTCAAGGTATGTCTTCCATGCTATCTATAGAAATTCATTCATTTCAGAAAAGCAGGCTCTAAGAAAAAGTCTCCAAAGTAAAGCATATATTTCCACAGATATGTATCACAAAGTCAGAATGAGGTTTCCATGGAAAATATCACTGAAACTAAGCTGGTAATTTTAGGTGAATAGGTCAATTCTTTATTAGTAACTAGAACAGTAAAATTATAGGGTACATGCTCAAGTAAACTGTCAGCATCTTACCAGCGTTCTTGGTTTTGTTTTTTAAATACCTGCAGAACTTTATAAATGTTAGGTTTTGTTTAATTCTCCAACTTCAACTTCCTTTTTCTGCCATCACAAACCTACTCTTCTTCTACAGGGACAAAAGTGCTCTCTTTACTCAGGACGATTGAATTATTCTCCTTCTCTATGGATGTGAATAAAGCCTGAGTGCAAACTTCCATCTCCTCAAGAGCAGCCATGGTAGCTGAGTCCTGCAGAGCCCCAAGGGTGGAGCTGCCCAAGGCCTTGGGAGCCCACCCCTTGCATTAGTGTGGCCTGGATGTGACACATGGTGTCAAGGGGTATTATTTTGGAACTTTAAGATTTAATGACTGCCTTCTGGGTTTTGGACTTCCATGGGGCCTGCAGTCCCTTTGTTTTGGCTGACTTCTCTCCCTTTTGGAATGGGAGTATTTAGCCAATGCCTGTACCTTCCTTGTGACTTGGAAGTAACTAACTGGTTTTGATTTTTCAGGCTAATGGGCAGAAGAGACTTGAGTTAATGCTGGAATGAGTAAAGACTTTTGGGGACTGTTGGGAAGGGCATGATTGTATTTTGAAATGTGAGAAGGACATGAGATGTGGGAGGGGCCAGGGACTGAAAACTGTGGTTTGGATTTCTGGCCCCACCCAAATCTCATGCCAAATTGTGATCCCCAGTGTTAAAGGAAGAACCTGGTGGGAGGTGACTGGATCATGGAGGCAGATTTCCCTCTTACTATTCTCCTAATAGTGAGTTCTCAGAAGATCCAGTTTTTAAAAGGGTGTAGCACCTCCTCTTGCTCTCCTCTTCCTCCTTCCCTGGCCATGTAAGACGTGCCTGCTTCCCCTTTGCCTTCCGCCATGATTGTAAATTTCCTGAGGTCTCCCCAGCCATGCTTCCTGTACAGCCTATAGAACTGTGAGTCAATTGAACCTCTTTTCTTTATAAATTACCCAGGCTCAGGTAGTTCTTTATAGCAGTGCAAGAACGGACTAACACAGCCATTATAAAAACATTTTTGCCATTACTAAACAAAAAGTCAAAATAAATGTCCTTGTAAATTTGTCCTATTCATTTAAGGTAAATGCCTCAAAATAGTAGTACTAGGTCAAAGGGTACACATTTAAAATTTCGGCCAGGCGCAGTGGCTAGTGCCTGTAATCCCAGTACTTTGGGAGGCTGAGGCGGGCCGATCACAAGGTCAAGAGATCGAGACCATCCTGGCCAACTTGGTGAAACCCCATCTCTACGAAAAATACAAAAGTTAGCTGGGCGCAGTGGTGCGCACCTATAGTCTCAGCTACTCAGGAGGCTGAGGCAGGAGAATCACTTGAACCCAGGAGGCAGAGGTTTCAGTGAGCTGTCACATGAGTGGATTCTCATAACATCTGAAGGTTTACAAGTATGTAGCACCTTCCCATTTCTGCTCTCTCTCTCCTGCCCTGCCATGGTAAGTCATGCTTGCTTCCCTTTCACCTCCTGCCATGATTGTAAGTATCCAGAGGCCTCCTCCAACTCATGTTTCCTGTACAGCCTACAGAACTATGAGTCAATTAAAACTCTTTTATTCATAAATTACCCAGTCTCAGGTAGTTCTTCATAGCAGTGTGAGAATAGTCTAATACACTGGCCAACAGAAAGACTCAGTTTTGCTCAGACTAAATTTTGCTCGAGAATTGGGCAGGAAATAATATACTAAGAGGAAGTCATCCCTTCACCAGTCCAGGGAAAGAATCCTAATTAAGCAAATCAGCTAATTTCATTCTGCTGTGCCAGTTACTGGCAATAAGGACAGATGGAAAAATCTAGAAGCTTCTGGAAATATTTTGCTCTCTTTTACACCTCTTACAGAAGGTGTGGGAAGAAGAGTGCCCTTTCCCCTCTCCCTCTTCTTCCCAACATTTAGAAAATTCAAGAGAATTATTTTTTTAATGCTGGCATAAAACCCTTACTGTGTTCACAGAACTGCAACCAACTCTTGAATTTCCTACCTCTACATTTCTTCTCAAGCAGGAAGATAAATGTTCTTAGGCTTTAAGTCAGCTGAAGTTTTAAAATACTCACAGTTAAATCCATGTAAATTGATATAAGCATCTGTTCCTATGTTTACTAAGCATTCACATTTCACCTCTTGTCAGTTCATTGTCTTGGCCATTTTCTTTTATGCTATTTGTCTTTTCTTATGATTTTGTAGGCCTTCTTTATATATTCTGAACATTAATCTTTTCCTACATGGTTTGTGCCTTATATATAAAATTTAGCAAAACCTTCCTACACTGTTCCTACATTTCCTTCTAGATTATAATTCTTTCACATTTAGATATTTAACTAACTTGTAACTATGGTGTGAGTTAAAATTTTTTATTTTTATTTTTCCATATCTTTTCTTTTTTTTCCCCATATCGTTTCTTTTCAGTTGGTCAGTTTGTCTATTTGTTAGTATAACTTTAAAGTACGTCTAGATATTTAGTAGAATAGTGTTGACCCATCTTGTCCCTCTTAAAAAGTTATCTTATTAAAGGCTTTTTGATATTCAATATAAATATCTTTAAGTTCCACGAAGAGACTTGTTAGAATTTTTTTTAAAGCTCATTGACTGTAATTAATTCTTCAATGTTGACAAGTTTACAATATTGAGTCTTCAAATCCACGTATATGGTATATATCTCCATTAATTCAGGTCTCTACATCCTTCTATTTCATGTTTTTCCTCCATTAATATTTTACAGATATTTGTCAAGGATTATTGAGTATTTTAAAGTATTTGTTGTTATCCACACAGAGAGGGCAGTGGTACATTAGGAGAGGTAAGTAGAACCCATCACTCTGAGCCTTTGAGTCACAGCACAGAGTCTGGATTTGAGCAGAGATTTGTCAGACAGCCAAATTTGTCTGACAGCTAATGTAGCTACAGCACAATCAACAGCAGGAATGGTAAGATGAAGTCAGAAAGATAGATCATATAGGGCCTTTATATCAGGCAGGAAGACATTCAGTTGCAAATAACATTGTCTAACTAGCAGAGGCATAAGAAAAATGGAGAGATTCACTTGTCTCACACAATTTGTCAAGACAAAGTCAATCCAGGCACATACAGTGGTTTATCAATGGTATTAGGAGCTCCTTAAGAATCTTTCCACTCTGACTTTCTTAGCATCTCCACTTGCTTGTTACCTCACAGTCACAAGAGTTCTGTATCTCCAAGCCTCATATCTAGGTTCTCGGACAAGAAGGCAGAGTGAGTAACGGAGGCGGTTGGATGGGGGCGGACGGGGGAAGCTTTCTTTCTTGACTTTTTTATTATTAACGAAGAAATGGCATCTCCAGATACTTTCATCTATAGTTAAATTCGCCAAAAATGTGTCATCTGTCCAGCTACCAAAAAAGGCTAAAAAATCAAGTATTTTATAGCTGAACACATTACTGCCTTGAACAAAATCTAAGATCTGTTAGTGAAGAATTAGAAGAAAATAAAATTGGAGTGGATAACCAACAGTATTTGTCACAGCTTTGTAAGTCTTGGGTAAGAAGACTGGATTTCGTTGTAAGTACATGGGAAACCATGTATATGGGAAATTACTTGATTCTGTTTAAATCTTAAAAGGATCATCTGTCAGCTATGTGAAAAACAGACTGAAGAGAAGAGCAAAATCAGAGGACTAGTCAAGAAAAATTCTGCAGTAGTCTGGGCAAGAATTGATAGTTGTTTGGGAAAAAATAGTGAAAGTATAGCTGGGTCAAAAAAGAGAAACTGGGTTAGGTTTTAAAGCAAAGATGACAGGCTCTCAGGTTTCTAGCTTGAGCAACTCTATTTCTGGGGGCTCCAGTTGAGGAAAGGTCAGGCAAAGCAGGTAGCAACAGGAACTGTACCCCAATGAACTGCTTTTCCCCAACAACTAAATCAAGTAATATAATTTGTAAATTTCAGCACATTCTTTCCCCAAACAGTTCATGAGAAACAATGACATTATATTACATATTCAAAGCAATTTAAAAATATACTATGTGGAGTTCTGACAGTGAGGAAACCCAAATTCATAACACATAGACTAACCCCAAGATACTTAACAATTTTCCTTATTCTAATAATAAAGAGTTGAGTAAGGCCTTTCAAAAATATTTCAATATCAAATAAGGTCACTGGTATCTATTCCCCATTCACTTATGTTCAGCATTTTAAACCCGCCTAAAATTAAAACGCCCAAGGAACAACGATGGCTAATATTAAATCTTATAACTGACAACTATGACTTCTGAAATTCAATCAAAGAGAAAACTCTAAGGTGTTTGGAGTATTTTAAACTGATGTTTTTATCTATGGCAGCAAAATCACATCTTAAAAATCATTTTCCCCCTAATTGGACTGTCAGCAAGATTACAACCACTGTATATCACTTGAACTATTAATCTTTTAACCTACACTTTTATATCCATGAGAAAATTTATATTACATCCCACATACTTTTTAAGCGTAAAAAGATCCCATTATACCCAAAAGATAAAGTAACTATAAACTAAGTTTGGGGCTGTCTAGGAAAATAACTCATGGAACTCTCCCACATATATCTATTTTCTTGTGTTAAATTTACTTTAGCCTCAAGTTGCCTCCTTACATATTTTAGGTTAGGCCTAAAAGTTTCTTCATACATAGTGAACTGCAACCTTACTGGATATGTAAACTGAACATAACCTACTTCTACCAATCACAAAGATTCAGCCAAAGGCAGCTGAATATTCGCACTGTGTTCAAATAAGGTGAAGGGTGAGCTGTAACCAATCAAGCTTTTCCTACCCCTTACTTTTGTCTTCTGTACATCACTTTCCCTTTTGTATCCACAATTGTTATCTGATCATGTGGCAGTCCTGCAGTTACTCTGAACCTATCTGGCTCTGGAGGCTGCTTGATTCACGCATCATTCTTTGCTCAATTAAACTGTTAAATTTAATTTGTCTAAGGTTTTTCTTTTAATACCTGACATAAAGGAAATCAGAGAAGCTGAGTTGGGAAAGATAAAAAGGCACCTGGTTACAAATGTGACGTGTTTATCATTATCTTTAAAAACATTAGGAAAAGCTAGAATTTAAAATATCAGAATGGCTTGCTATATATATAAATATATATTTCTTTCCTTAATTATTTTCAATCCACTTCGATCCAAAATAAAAAGCAAAACAAAAACTCTCTCTATTTTTTTTTTTTTTTGAGATGGAGTCTTGCTCTGTAGTCCAGGCTGGAATGCAGTGGCACGATCTCGGCTCACTGCAACCTCTGCCTCCCGGGTCCCGGTTCAAGCAATTGTCCTACCTCAGTCTCCCAAGTAGCTGGGATTATGGGCACAAGCCACCACACCCAGCTAATTTTTGTATTTTTTAGTAGACATGGGGTTTCATCATGTTGGCCAGTCTGGTCTTGAACTCCTGACCTTGTGATCCACCCACCTTGGCCTCCCAAAGTGCTAGGATTACAGGCGTGAGCCACCACACACGGCCAAAACAAAAACTGTTAACAATAAAAATATTACTTTCGATGAAACAAAATTCAGCTGTGACACATTTATGCAATAAATATGAGTTTTTTTAAAAAAAGGTTTTCCCCAGACAACAGGTTTGCCATTTACTGGTTTAACACTAGTGGTTCCAGATACTTGGGCGTATTTCTAAAGGTCCACTAAACACAGTTAACTCACAATTTTGCTAAATTAAAAATCTGAATGACACCTGTATCTTGGCTGATGTGCAGGAGGCAGCCTCAAAATTACAGAGGAGGATATAGCACCAAAAGCCCCATCTCAACATGACTTTCTAATTCCACCTGCTTTCTTGCAGAGGTCTATCTTCTGAAATTCTTTAAAGTTTTCTTTTACTGTATTTCATGGAGAAAATGTATCTGCTACAGTGATAGTCCCAAAATTGGGAAATAGGGAAAGACTTGTGACATGAAACAGAAGAGAATGAGTGAAAAAAAAGGACAGACAGAGGATGGAAAGAGGAAATATTGTAGAAATAATGACAAGACTTTTAAAAATTAAAGGAAGAAGTAAAAGTTCAGGTTAACATATTCATGGAGTGTCAAATGTCATGGACACTTTGTAGCGAAGTCTAACAATAACAAAGGCGACATAGTCTTTCGGAAAGAAAATAAATCAGCTAAAAACAAAAAACAAAGGAATCAGTTGACTGAAGTCAACCTTAACTATGAGAAAAGACATTTTGATACTTAATTTCATATATAGCTAACTTTATTTCCATTTAAAAGTGAAATTAAAATAATCTCAGATATACAAAATCTCTAAGGTAAACACAGAAAAATCCTGGTTGAAAATACTCATGACAAAAAATGAATTCAGTAATATGTGTGTGAGTATGTGTCTACACATCACGAATTAACTCAGTAGAAACCTATCCTCTCTCAAGAATTAACACTGACTAATAATCACAGGGTTACAAAGCAAACTTAACCAAGTCTGAGATAGAAAACTTCCCTAATAAAGTGATATTTTGAGCTAAGATCTAAGGAATAAGCAATTTACCAGACAAAAAGATACAGATAAATGTTCCAAGGAGGGCAAGGCAATAGTAAATACAAAGATCAAGAGGCGAAAAACTCTTTATATTGAAGTACCTAAAAAAGTTCAGAATGGTTCAAACAGAGAGAGGGAAACAGACACTAAAAGTGGCAACAACATGGAATCAACTTTCTGCCACAGAAATCATGAAGAGAAGCAGATCATCCCTCAAAATCAACACAGTATATCCAAACTACAGTTCCTTTAATTTACATACGTCAGTGTGAAGACTAAGACCATTATCAAAGTGGTATAATTCAAATTTCGGCTATGTGAACTTAGATACAGGTTAAGAAAACTGCTAAATGTAGATAGATACCTATATATACATCAATCTTGGCAGCCAAAGGAGGAAAAAAAGAAGCTAAAAGGACTCTTGAAATTCTGCTGATAGTTTTTGGTCTAGCTTCCTTAATTTCAATACAGAATTTATTGTAGAGATTACTCTTATGGCCATAGTAGGGAGGGAAAGGTTAAACAGTACAATGAATGAATCACAGTAATAGACATCAAATGAGAAAACAGTCAAATGTCCCCAAAAATAGTTTTTAAAAAGGAATATCTACCTCCATTTTTAATGGTTGATATTTATTTATTTAAGAGACAGGATCTTGCTCTATTGCCCAGGCTGGAATGTAGTGGCATGATCATAGCTCACTGCAGCCTTGACCTCCAGTGCTTAAGTGATCCTCCCACCTCAGCCTCCCTAGTAGCTGGGACTACAGGCATGCCACCACTCTGGGTATAAAGTAGATGCATCTGATAGCAATGACTTGACCCGAGCATACCCTGAGAATGACCCTGTATGGTAGATGCGCCTGAATGTGTGGTCACATATATATCTGTTTTCTTGTGTTAAATTTACTTTAGTCTCAATTTCCGAGCTAGGGAATCTGAGAATGGCCAACCTGGAGATCCATTCCTTATCTATGAGGGATATCTGAGCCCCAAGCCCATCCTGTGGAATGGAACATGGGCCGTACCAAGGATTGAGGCCCTTTGTTTTGGGTTAAAGGTTCCCAGGTGGAGGCTGTTGGGGGAGGCTGTTAGGTGAAAATGCATGCTTTCTGCAAGCAGTTAGTTATTCTACCCATCCTGATGCCACTGGGCCATGTGGTAATCCTGTCTACCACAACAGCAATGGACTGGTGGTTCTGCCCAGCCCACTGTCATTGGAATCTCTCCCCCATATTTTAGCCCCCGGAACAACATTATGTTTCATTTTCTGGCTCGGAGCCTCTTTTTTGGCCTCTTGAACCTGGTGCTGTCCCCTTTACAGTCAATAGGGGTACAGCACAACATCTGGCTAGTTTTTTTAATGTTTTTTTGTAGAGATAAGGATCTTGCTTTATTGCCTAGGCTGGTCTTGAACTCCTGGGCTCAAGTGATCCTCCCACCTTGGATTTCCAAAGTGCTGGGATTACAGGTGAGTCATCACACTTGGCCTATATTTATTATTCAATAAATGGTTAAAAAAAAAAAAAAACTGGCAACTGATTAGAAAAGAACAATTTTTAAAATATTTACCTCTCAATACATAGCAAAATAAATTTAAAATAGATTAAGGTGTAAAATGTCAGAATGAAATCATAAAAAAATTAGGCAGACAGTTGCTTGATCTCAGGATAGGCGAAGCAATAGAAAAAAAACAAACAAAAAAATTTTAAGGCAATAGATGTGAAAAGTTTATAGATTTTTTAAAAAAGGCTTTTTAAGGCAATAGATTTGAAAAGTCTATAGATAAAATTTAAAAACAAGCCAGGAAAATATTTGCAATGACTTTAACAAAACACAGATAATAAAGACACTAAAAGGCAAAAGAAAAAAGAATAGAAGGGAAATAATGCCAAAAAGTAAATGCCAATTGTCTTTTAAGTAAAACAGTGACCTCAGAAATCAAAGAAATGCAAATTAACTAAGTACTGGTTTTATCAAACAACTAAAATCTTTTAAATAACGACATTTAGAGACATGTACAAAAAAAAAATAGTGCTCATAGAAGCACCATTCATAATAGGACACACATAAAAACTACCCGAATACTCAACAGTAGAATGGGTAAGTAGCAGTATATTCACACAATAGAATTCTATAAACAATAAAAATGAACAAACTAAAACCATATAAGAGAAATGAATTTCCTACAAAATAGGACTGACTAGTATCATTTATCACAAGTTCAAAGCAGATAAAACCAATTTATGGGTTATAGAGGAGTGGTGATTCAAAAGACATACGACAGGAGCTTATGGATTGCAGATAATGTTCTGATTATTGAGCAGGGCACTAGTTACCCAGGTGTATTCACTTTGTAAAACTTCACCTCTGTATATACTTATGATCTGTGCAGCTATGGAGCTATGTCCACACTAAGAAACTATGGTAATGGCTGATGTTGTAAAGGGTGTGATGACAGGAATTATTAGAATCTTTTAGGAAACCAAATGATATTTGTTCCCAAAGATAAAATCTGAGCTTTCAAGGAAACATTAGAATTCTGTTAACACTTGCAACTGCCAATATAAACTTAACAGTTTCCCAATTCTAAAATACTTGTCTGATGAGATTGGTGGTAACAGTAACAATTATGCTTATTATTTTTATTATAAAGTAAAATAAATCAACATTTGGAATATCTGCATAGCTTCAAGAATCAATATTTTCCAAATAATCAAAACAAAATTTTTTAATACTTCTGCTGTGTTAGAATCCATCTGGATTCTAACACAGCAGAAGTATTAAAAAATTACTGATTTGGCTTCAGATTCTACATTGCAATTAACCCTTAGAAAACTACTACTTATCAAGTGTGGATGTAGAATCAAACAAAAAACAACCACAAAATTACCTGACAGTTCTATTAAAATATTCCTTCCTTTTCCAACAACATTTTCTGTTTGAAGCAGGATTTTCTTCATATACTTTAACCCAAACAATATACCACAATTGGCAGGTACAAGCAGATGAGAATCAGCTGTCTTAAGTCATACATAAAGTGACTTGCAAAGTGTAAAGTAATGCCTCTCTTTTCATTATTTGCTTTAGAAAATAGCTTCTTTTCATTAAGAATTTTTCTTACACATATATTTACATATAATGGAGGTTATCATTTTATTTTTAAAATTTCTAATATTATATTGGTTTAACATTTTTAGTATGGTAAGTCCCCGTAGACATATCCCACATAAACAAAGCTATTTCGATTATTTTTAACAGTGTAAAAGAGCACTGAAACCAAAAATCTTGAGAAACACTGCATTTTTACTATAAGCTTTCTTAAGGGCAGGAAATATATGCCATTCGCATAATCTTGCTCATGTATCTCAAGCTGTTACTGAACTTCTCTAAAACCTTAGGGCTCAAGTCAGATCCCTGAGAAACAAACCAAGGGGGAAAAAATACACCATGGAATTGTCTCAGTGACTGTTAATTTAACAAATTGCATGCAGCTTGCTTGAATTTCCATAAACACTTCATTAGTGCTGAGTTTCATACTGCCAGAGAAGGTCTACAGTCACTCTCAAACATGTGAATTACAGGTAAGATGAAGAGTGTCCTCAACATAACTGCTGAGATTCATTCCATTAAATATACTGTTTTCCATATTTCATGTTGGTAATATTAAGAAACTCTCCAGGATAACAGAGAGACTAAAATGTCCACTATAATACCCTCATTTTCTTCCACTTAAATGTGGTAAAATATACATAATATAAAATTTACCATCATAACCATTTTAAAGTGTAGAGTTCAGTGGCATTATATACTTTCAAACTGTTGTGACTCCAATGTTTCATTTACTGTTCAAAGAATTTTTAACTTCTTCCTCCATGAGTCAAAACATACAGCAAAATTTAGCTACAAGATTTTCTAACAACTCTAAATGGTCTTTTAAAGAAAGTAGTTGCAAAATATCCTTCCTTCTTCCATTTAATTATGAGGTTCTTCAAAGATTATTTCCAATCACACTTTTTATTATAAAAACAATTAATTGAACAGAAGATCAGATAGCCCTAACATTCTAGTAATTGCAAATATTCCAACACTATAATTACAAAAAAGTTTTACTTTAAATGCCTAAGAGAAGGACTGGAGGGAATATGCCAAATCACTAGTAGCTGCCTTGGGGTAAAAAGATGATGGACTACTTTTTACTGTACTTTCCAAAATTTGTAAAATTACTTTTATTAAAAAACCAAGTTGAGAAAGCAATAAAAAACATCAAATTATAAAATAACACAAAATACAGATTTTATTTCTCATTGCTACCAACTCTCCATTTGAGTAGCACAAACCAAATGATTTTAGGACAACCAGATTGGGTTTAAATCTGGCACCATCACTTAAAAGCCAGCTATGTGACCTTGTACTCTAAAAGACAAAAGACTGGGCTAACATACAAGGACTATTATTTATGCACTTTAAAAAGTCAGAAGATCAGAAATCAGAAGCGTTAACTCACAAAGTTTACTTGTTCAAATACTTACAGAGCACCTAAAACAAGCAATTCATTGAACTAAATAATGAAGTTCTCTTATTATATATCAAATATTTATCTGCTTTCATAAAATTAACATAACAGTTACATTTTTCTATTAAGTTTGTGTATTTTGGGGATGGGGGAAGAAGGAGGCAAACAAGTTTTGATAGCTTGTTCAAAGTTTTAAAAATTTATCCAAAAAGTTTTCTTTTTTCAAATAATATTTTCCTGCAAAGAAGAAAAACATAAGTTGGCAACTATTCTCAAGACATTAGAAAAAAACAGCTAAAATGTATTCATTAAGTGTAATTCTATGTCATTTCTTTTGAAAATATCAAATTTCCACAGTCAACATGAGAACAACCCAAGCATCTGGAAAAGGAGAACTGCACATCTTATTAACAGGACTGATGAGAATGTCAAAATGGTTTCTATAGCTAATGAATATTATCAGAATGATGGCATCAGATCTTTTCAATGTCTACTCACTATATATGAGACATATCTAAGTTGACACTATATAATGCTTTATATATACATATATTTGCAGACACAAAAAAGTGTGTATACACACACTTTAGGCATCAGGAGGTTTAGTTTATTTTTAAACTAATGACAAAGATTAGAGCTTTAAGTTGTTTTTTCAGACAGTCTCACTCTGTCACTCAGGCTGGAATGCAGTGGCCCAATCTCGGCTCACTGCAACCTCTGCACCCACCCATCCCCACCCCGAGTTCAAGTGATTCTCCTGCTTCAACCACCCCAGTAGCTGGAATTACAGGCACCTGCCACTGCACCTGGATAATTTTTTTGTATTTTTAGTAGAGACGGGGTTTCAACATCTTGGCCAGGCTGGTCTTGAACTCCTGACCTGGTGATCCACCCACCTGGGCCTCCCAAAGTGCCAGGATTACAGGCATGAGCCAACGCGACTGGCCGAGCTTTAAGGTTTTTTGAGTCGATGAGCAAATTCGAAACAAATTTTGTTAGGTTTGCATTTGTAGTTCATAGAAGTAATCTGTTAACTACCAAATGCTTCTTCATTTTAAAAGAAAATCTACAACAGAAGAAAAAATGTGCAACTCCAAACATCTGCCACCTACCAGCAGTTTAGTTTGTCATACTCAAAAGGCAAAGGGATAAAGAAAAAATCTTACATCACATTATTTCTTTTCCCAGAACCAAAATAAATAAATAAATAAATAACTTGTCTAAGTTGAATGGGGAGCTGACTCCAAAAAAAAAAACAGCTTAAAAAAAAAGTTTAAGCTCACGCTGCTTTAATTGTATAAACCGATACCTGAACAAACTGGCAAAACAAGTTTCTAGAAAAGAACCCAGTAACTTGCTGTGGGGAAAAGCAAACTTAAGATATCTGATGAAGCCTTAAAAGAAAAACAATGGGGACACAAAAACAAAACACCTAAAACTTTCCTCCATTACTCAATATCAAAGTAATTTTTTTTAATGAGGTCCAGAGTTACCCTAAACTCCTAGGCTTTAGTAGAAATCCCTAGGAAACCTACTCTTTTCAATTTTTTTTAAACATATAATGCTTTTAATTCAGCAATAAACTAAAAGTCTATTTCTGAACGTTTCTTTCTCATGTATGTTTATCAAGCCCCATAAGGAGAGGCTTTACCTAGCTTTCAGACTCCAACCCATCTTATTTTAACTAACCTTACTCAATTCTTACTATAAATCTCCATTAATGATGTATGGTCTTAGGTCCCTCAAGAGCAGGACTACACCAAAACATAGCTATCAGAAGAATAAACATAAGCCAAAGTAGCTTCAAGTACAATGACATGGGGAAAAATAAAAATTTAAGCACTAACCCGTCAATTTTATCTACTGCATATTCTATAATAAGCTACCCCAAAAATTATTTGTCTATGACACAAAAGGAGGCCACTAAATACATTAAAGACTAAACTACTGTAGTGCTTTACCCCTCATCATCACACAGCTCATGATGACATCTTTTCCAAAGCCAAACCTAACATTACCATAAAATATATTTTCTCAAATTTATTCACATTCCTTGATTACTTTTCTTCTGGATTCTAAGCTTGAGATAGTTAACATATCTATGCTCACAACTCGGCCTTTGATGATATACCTTCTCTCCTCCCAATATATTTCTTTGGCCTCTTAACTGTTAAAGAATCACTTTAGGTCAGGAAAGAATACCTGGCCTGTGACATACTCAATTCATTGCTGGGGTAGGAATGCTTTACAGGTGACTGGACTACACTTACCAAAAAGGCTAAATAGATTATCAGGAAGACACTTTATCTATAAAATGCCCTTAGCAAAATGTCTCCGATTAAGGTTCCTGAGAAAATGTCTCATAGGTTATATGAAAGGAGGTGTAAAATGATGATGTTTCATAATTTAAATGCTACTACTGTAAAAGATGATCCTGAAGACCTTACTGAGAGACTTGATCTATTCTAAGCCAGAGCTGCATGTCCAACATGAGAAAAGGGGACAAGGGAGATTACCCTATCTCAGAACTTTATTTTTATTCTTGAAATTACTTAGTAATTAATTTCTGTAAAAATAAGCAATGAAAAAAACTGAGGTCAAATACAAACAAAATTCTTACAAGAAAAATTTGAGGAGAATAACATCCCCACAGACAATTAAACCTAACAACAACAACAAAAAATTGCCCACAAAGCAGACAAAATTATAATCGATTATTTTAACATTAGCTGAAAGAGAATACAAAAATGATACAAGATATGAAAGTATAGCATATGCCTGAGTTAGAAATAAAAGTCCAGAAAATAACTCAAAATAAAAGAAAAATAACTTCAAGAAGAAAAGATTAAACAAGAAAGAATACAAAAAGGAAAAAATGCTAGATAATGCCTTATAACAGAGGTCAGCAAACTACAATCCATACACCAAATCTGGCCCACCACTTATTTTCATAAATAAAATTCTACCAGCACACAATCACACTCATTCATTTACATATAGTCTATGAATACTTTCACGGTATAAGAGCAAAGCTGAGTAGCTGTGAGAGGGACCATATAGCTACAAAGCCTAAAATATTTACTATCTGGCCATTTACAGAAAGTTTCCCAACTTCTGCCTTAGGAAAAGTAGAAGATGAAAGAAGAAGAAAAAAGTTAATTAAAAAAATAAAGATATGTGTATATATTTTTAATAGGATTCAAAATAAAGTGACAGTTATCAGAGGTTGGGGGCAGATAGACAGTTATAGTTTAATGGGTACAAGAGCTTACTTAAGATGACAATGTTTTGGAAATGGACAATGGTGATAGCTGTATAACATGGCAAATGTACTTAATGCCACTGAATGGTACACGTAAAATAGTTTTAATGGTTAAATTTTACATATATCTTACCATACTAAAGAAATAGAGCAAGTGACAAATTTAGAAGAGAGGCAAAGTATCAATATACTTAAAAAGAAAAGGACAAATAATAAAAAGTATAATTTGAGAAACTTTTCTGAAATAAAAGATCTGAAACTATGTAAAGAAAAGGCATACCACATACCTGAGAAAATCCATCTAGAGGAACTAACACCAAGACGTACTCTAGTAGAATATCTGGTCTTTAAAAGAAGAGAAAAAAAAAAAGTCCTTTGCCCATCCGTTGGGGAAAAAAAAGGCTAAGGGAAAGAAACTCCAATTCTCATCAGACCCTCAACATTAACAGCTCTTAGCAGGTCCTTGAGAACCAAAAGTCTAGGTATGGAAGAAATGATGTTCAGATGCAACACAGAAGAGGTAAGTAACAACCCTATAGTTCTGAGTTTGAATTGGAAGTATCAATATTAGTTAATGAGGTAGATTAAAAGGACAGATTGTCAGAATGTCTTAAAAAGCAACACTCAGATATATACTGTTTATAATAGACACACTTTAAATATAAAGACAGATTGAAAGTAAATGAATGGAAAAATACCATGCACAGCATAAGCATAGGAATACTGAAGTGGATACAGTCACATCTGATGAAATGTAGCTAAAATAATAACAATTTTAATAGGATACATATGAGAATTTCTATGACTTGGAGCCAGATAAAAGTTCTCATATAGGTGATAGGTCAGAGAAAGCAATAACCATAAGATAAATATATAAATTAAATTAAATTTAAAACTTCTGGTCAAAGGACTCTCATTAAGAAAATGAATCAGCAATCCATAGCCTGGGAGGAAACATTAGCACATTTATCTGACAAAGCACTAGTATGCAGAACATATAAAGTACTCTTAAACTCAGTAATAAAAGACAACCCAATAAAACTGAAGTGTGTCCAGTAAAAAAAAAAAAAGGACAAAAATTCATAAAAGATATATAAGGCCAGACGTGGTGGCTCACACCTGTAATCCCAGCACTTTCGGAGGCCAAGGTGGGTGGATCACCTGAGATGAGGAGTTCCTGACCAGGCTGGCCAACATGGTGAAACCCCACTGCTACTAAAAATACAAAAATTAGCCAGGTGTGGTAGCAGGTGCCTGTAATCCCAGCTACTGGGGAGGCTGAGGCAGGAGAATTGCTCGAACCCAGAAGGCAGAATTTGCAGTGAGCCAAGATCATGCCATTGTACTCCAGCCTGGGCAACAAGAGCAAAACTTCATCTCAAAAAGAAAAAAAGGATATATAAATAGCAAATAGACACATAAAAAATGTCTTTAACACCATTAGACTTCAGAGAAATGTAAAACCACAAATAAAATCATAAGATACCATGTTAAAACAAGAGCAACCCTCAGAAATTGTTGATGGGAATGTACATAAACTTTGGGAAAAGGTATTGGCAGTTTCTTATAAAACCAGACATTTACTTATCCTAAGTCCCAGTCGTTCTAATACTAGGTATTTGCCCAAGAGAAAGAAAATCCATGTCCACAAAAAGGATTTTTTAAGAATGTTCAGTGCAGCTTTATTCATAATAGCCAAAACTAGAATCAGCTTAAGGGTCTATCAATTGGAGACAGGATACACAAACTATAGCATGTTCATATAATGAAATCTACTCAGCAGTAAAAAGGAACTACTGATACATGTTACAAAAATCAAAAACATTATGCTGAGCAAATTAAGCCTTACAGAATGAGTAAATATTGTACAACTGCATTTATATGAACTTCTAAAACAGGCAACTCTTATTCTACAGTGGAAAAAAAGTCAGAATAGCAGTTGCCTGAAGGAAAAGAGCTAGTGACAGAATTGAGATAAGGGATATGAGGGAACTTTCTGAGGTTTCTACAAGGAAAGTCATAATTTGAGTTACACAGGTACCTGCATTTGTCAAAACTCAGTGAATGTACACATCAGATTTGCACAGATTTCACATTAAAAGACAAGTCTTTACATAAATACTGAACTTAGATAATGATATGCATATTAGCATAGTTAGAGAAGCTGCACAGATGCCTACCATTTACACTGACATGCTTTAATAAAAAGATGACTGATAGAAGAATTTATGTAGTAATACACATGTAACAGAAATTAGACAGTATTATAATCCATGTAAGCATACCTCTATGGTCAAACAGTTGGCCTGTTACAAATTTTTTTGCTATTGGAGATACATTTACATATCATCTTATAAACAGCTAACTTGTTCTTTAAATCATTTGCTTCCAAAGAATAATATCACTGAGGTAAAAGAAAGAGATAGACATTTTGCACATCTAACTAAACGTTCTCTGTAAACTTTTTTTAAAGAGGTACCTTAAGAAAAGTGTAAGGTTTTAAGAAAACATTAAGTAAAAGGTAATCCCATTTATAATCAACAATTTTAAGTCTGGGAAGATATTTATGAAACTAGGTTCCTTTCTTCTATTACCAAATTAGACCCTTCTTAAACCCTGAGGCAGGGTATTTGCTTACAAGTAATATCAAGGATCCTGCAGGCAATGAAAAGCATAAGGTAATTCCCACTCCAAGACTGAAGCATTCTGACTCACTTTATTACTCACTGATAGGTAACAATTTAGAGTACCTGGTGACTTCTATTATTAACAGGAACACATTTGTACAATGGCGAGAAAAAAAAAAAAAAGACAAGCATGGCCAGGCTGAAAAATCCAGAGAAGAATCGGGAATGAGATGAAAAATCTCTGTATTGTTAAATATGTATTGTAGTAGATACCATTAAAAAAAAAAACAAAAAAAAAACTGGCATCCTTATTTTGCTGGTTTTGATTCTAAAATACCTCATGTTACCTATCATAATCCAAGTCATATGTTAACTAACAGAAAGCCCATTTCAAAATTTCTTCATTTTCATGTAAATACTATTAAAATCTCAGAATTTAACATTTTATTAAAGCCTTTAAAAAAAAAAAAAAACCTCTTATTTCAACTTTTCTATAAAAAGAGACCTCATCAGAATATATGGGTCCTTTAACAAAAATATGTCACTACTGGGAACTAAACTAAGGAGGTATCACTCTAAATTGGTACTATTTATAAAACTCTTTTGACTGCCATACTTTAAATAGAATACCAGTGTCAAGAACCACGTCCGTAGAAGAAAAAGTCTCATATAAATTCTAGTCAACAATAAAAGAATGGATCACTTTTACAAAGCCATCTTAAGAAGGCTTCAGAAACAGTATTTTGAGAATCTGTATCAACAAAGGAAACAAGGGCTGGGCTCTGTGGCTCACACCTGCAACCCTAGCACTTTGGGAGGCCCAGGTGGGCAGATCACAAGGTCAGGAGATCAAGACCATCCTGGCCAACAAAGTAAAACTCCATCTCTACTAAAATACAAAAATTAGCTGGGCATGGTGGCACGAGCCTGCAGTCCCAGCTACTCTGGAGGCTGAGGCAGGAGAACTGCTTGAACCTGGAAGGCGGAGGTTGCAGTGAGCCGAGATCTAGCCACTGCACTCCAGCCTGGTGCCTGGTGACAGAACAAGACACTGTCTCTAAATAAATAAATAAATAAATAAAATGGAAACAAGATTTTGTCTTAATTGCAGATAAGATGATTCTATTATTAACACAGTTTCTAAACCATATTCTAAACAAATTATCACAATCCAAGACAGGATAGAAAGGATTCTTAATTCTACTCCTGGAAATAATATGGTTATTCTTAAGATAATATAAATAAAGTAATAAGGATTTAAACATGGTTTCATACCACTTCTGAGATGTTTAAAAGTGATTTCCAAATACCACATGTGCTCACTTAAATAAGTGGGAGCTAAACCTTAAGTACACATGTATTCAAAGGACTAATACACACTGGGGCTTACTTGAGGCTGGAGGGTACAGGGTGGGAGGAGGGTGAAAATCAAAAAACTACCTATCTGGTACTATGCCCATTACCTAGGTGATGACGTAATCTGTACACCAAACCCCACAAGACACACAATTTACCCATGTGTGTGAAAAACCTGAACATCTAAACCCTGAACCTAAAAGTTGGAAAGGAAAAAAAAAATGTTTCATTTCATTCTATAGAACTGTAAATTCATTTTTAAACAGAAATAAAAGCATTAGTTAACATCCTCCCTTCCAACCTTTGCTTGGCTAGCCTGGGCTCACTCTTTAAATTCCTGGTTTAAAAAAAATCTACCTAGAAAGACTCCTTAACTTCTCTAAAACAAGGATATGAGCTCCTATTACATACTGGGATAGAGAGCATAATGTACGTTTCCTACCACTCTAGATTAGACACTAGATACTTTGTAGGCTTTTGTTGTTTATGCTTCCCCACTAGACTATAAGCCCCATGAGGGTTAAGGACTGTTTGCCATTACACAATTGTGTCAGTATTTAACACCTGATCATCTAAGTGAACAAATACTGTAATTTTTAAATTTTTTCATCCAATTGTACCAATTTCTTATCTTTAAAACAGCTATTCCATGACAATTCAATTACTATCATAATGACCAGACAACTGATAATTTTTCTTCTCAGCCTATACATGATAAAGAAGACTAAAGTTTAATAAAACTTTAATGTCATGCATTCAAACATGGAAGCGTGCAAACTGACTACAGTATGTTTTTATATCATCGAGAATTTTATTATTGTATTTTCCACAACTGAGTTAAAAATTTTCTAAAAAAGTCAATTCAAGGTTAGGTTCTCATAACTACAACATAATTACAGTACTGATTTATTGTTTATGTTCTAGCTTATTTGGATACACATAAAAATCTGAAACAGAATAATAACTATTATGGCAAATGTTTTGGGAGACAAGCACTATTTTGTGTGACTTAAATACATTAATACACATAAATATAACTATCAATGGTTGGTGATTACTTATAAAGTGGTATGGTGAGAAATTACATGATTTGTGAAAGAATTTTTAAAATAGTTAAACTTAAAGTATGCAAAAGTAGACACCTCTGTTGATTTATAAAATTAGACTTAGGCCTTTCATTTAGCCTAAAGAAAAAGAAATGCTATTTCATCTAAAACAAGCAAAAGCCTTGAGCAAACAAATAGACAAAAGTCTGTTTATGATTCAATTCGCTGCATCCCTAATAGCAGTGTCTGTATAACAAGAATGAATCCAGTGGCCTAATAATGATTTCCTTTAAGTGTTTCTCATACCACTGGTCATGACCCATTAATGGATCACAAACAGCATTTGCTAAAAATGAAATGGAATAAGATATAAAATATCAGAGGACAAGACATAGATTAAGGGAAAGTACTATCTCCTGAAACTTTTGATTCAGTTGCATATGTGACCATGTAAAATGTATTTCTAAGTATGGGCTACAATAAACAACATGTGAAAGCTATTCTCTTGCATGTAAGCCCGCCCCATTACTTCTCCCAAAACAGGAACTCTGCACTGCAATTACTCCCAAAAATGCAAAGTGACCTTAATCCAGGGTTCTGACAGTTTGATTTCACAAGCTCTAAAATCAAACTGCCTGAATTCAAACTCAATTTCAACCATTTCCTGAGTGAATTTGGACTTATTTAAGCAATCTATGCTTCACTTTTGTCATCTGTAAATGGTTAACAATATCTCCCAAGTTGTGGTAAAAATAAATTAAATACTACTACAGTGGGTCAACACATGTTTTACTACTAACAGAACAAACCGAAGGAGTGATATTAGATATATAGAAAAAAACTTAACAGAAGTTATCTTTGGTGTGTTATCTTTGATGTTTGCGAGTGTGTGGTACTTTGCATTTTGTATTCTCTGTTCTATTTGAATTGTATAATGTATAATGTATATATTTCTAATATAATGTTTCTAATGTATATAACATTACATATATTTTTAAAATATCAACAATGGGTATCTAGGCAGTAAGACTGTGGTCCTTTAATTTTACAGTTTTATTTTATAAACATGTTAGGTGTCTTTAAGAGAAAATCATCAATTACTTGAAAAAAAAATAAGACAAGTATGGGGTCCAGAGTTTAAGAAATTCACATTTTTTGAGGGAGAACTTTGTGCCAGATACTTCTCATTAAATGCTCGTACAACATCATTTTATGATTTTTGTCCAGGAGAAAACTGAGGCAACTGACACAAGGTAAACTGTGTTAGACAACAAATAGTGGCCACATCAAAGCCTGTATTTCTTCCATCATCATATAATGCATCCAAATATTATTCTCCAGTTGTTTCACACTGGCATATTTTGGTGTCCCCATCTGGACTGTAAACTTTACAAAAAGGGAAACTTTCAAAAACTTCATTTACGTCTTTCGTTGGGTTACTGAGACTGCAGCAGATCCTCAAACACTTGTTGAGTTGTATTAAACCTCTTTTGATCTGGAGTGTCCTCAAGAGACATACCTTTGTAAAAACAACCTTTCAAACAACAAAACTACTCTAAAGCTGTCCAAATCTAACTTTATTCCTGCACACTGAAAACTAAAGTGTAAACATATCCATATACAAACACTATCAACCACAGTGAGTTTTGTAATGAGTACAAGTGTCACTGTGCAAACGCTGAAGAATTCCTTGGATTCACATATCCCCCCAACCACGCCCCCATCACCCAGACACCATCAAAAGAAAGGAACCTCTGGTCTTCTGGTGAGATGCTTAAGAACCATGACCACGCCCCCACTTTGTCCCATCACAATAACCTGTTTTCCTGTCCCAACCCGACCCAGCACCCAAACCCCAAACCCTTAATAAACAATTCAAAAGTCTCTGACCTGCAGCGAAGTGCAGGGGAGAAGACTTCCGGCCGGCCATGTCCTTTGCATTTACGTTTGCCGCGTCCACCAGCCTCTTTACCCGGGACACGTCCCCATTGCGACAGGCCTCCAGCAGTTCCCGTAGGGCCCCGCTCACTGCTGGGACCCCTGACCCAGGTCCCGCTGCCCCAGGCCCCAATGGTGCCGTGCTGTTAACGCCGGCCGCCTCGGGGCTCTCGGCCAAGCTCGATCCAGGGGAGGATGGAGAGGAAGATGAGGATGAAGTCGGGGAAGACGAGGACGACGGTGAATTGTTACTGCCAGCTGGGTTGGGAGCGACCCCAACGGCAGATGAAGCAGAAGCCGCTGGGACCACGGGAGCGGCGGCGACGGTACAGACTGTGCTGGTGGTACTGCAACAGCTGCTACTGTCAACCGGGTCCGGGGATCGGGGCCTGTCGGGCGGATCCCGACTGCCATCCCCCTCCGGCAGCGCTAGGCCGTGCCGCGGGGAGGCGAAGGGGGCCAGGCCGCCGGCCGTGGGGGAGGCTGGGGTGGTCCCCGGGGCAAGGCCAGGACTGAGTGGGGGAGGAGGTGGCGGCGGGGGCGCTGAAGCCCCTGGGGCGGGCTGGAGCTGTTGTTGATGATGGTGGTGATGATGCTGAGAGCGACGCGACGCCGCCATCTTCGGACTCCCCTAGCACTGTCACTGCGGCAACGGCCCCATCGCCCGCCCTCACTTCCGACCGACGGACCAATCAGCATCCAGCGCACAGGAAATGATGCTGGCGGGGTAGGAGGGGCCAAAGAGAAGGAGGGAAGTACTGGGAGCTCAGAGAATATCCACAGGAGCGGGGCGGGGCTTGTCATTGTGAGGCGGGCTTTGTGACGTGGTGGCGGGCCGGCTGGAGAGATTTGAATACTGGAACCAGCTTCTGCCTACATGGGAAGCATTTCCTGAATTTCTCCCTTTCAGTAAGCTTGCCTAACCCTGCTCCGCTCTGTTGCCAAGCCTCACTCAGTCTCGCTTTGCTCAGAGCAAGCCGAGAATGTGTCTATTATCATCTATCAAGCGTCCTCGTCTGAAAAATGGAACTAATAGTACCAACCTCACAGAATTATTATCAGGATTAAAAGAGGTAATATAGACAAAGCGCTATGCCAGTAAAACACAACTATAATTAGCCCGTTGGTAATTTTTTAGATTGCAGCCTTTTCCAGGTGTCCCCTTGGAGCTCTTGTCCCCTCCCTGTAATGTTTCTCACTCTATGTCCTTTAATTCCTCTTTTTAAAATACTGGTTGAGATTGCTAGGATTGGCACTCCAGCTCTGCCATTTGTTGTGTATATCTGAGCTAGCTGTTTAATCACTCTATCCCTGTTTCTCTCTTTAAAATTGAAATAATAGTCCAGTAAGTGTGAACTATTAAAATTATGATTTTTTTTCTACTCTGTTATCTCTGAAATTTTATATTTCACCCTAAAGTTAACTAATTATGAATATATTCCTTTTTTTTCAATTTTGGTTTAGCTTAGCCTCTCCCACATCCCAAGCAGATAAAAACCTGATTGTTAGGCTGGTCACGGTGGCTCATGCCTGTAATCCTAGCTCTTTGGGAGGCCGAAGCAGGCAGATCAGTTGAGCCCAGGAGTTCGAGACCAGCCTGGCCATCATGGCAAAACTCCATCTCTACAAAAAACACACAAATTAGCTGCGCAAAGTGGCACATTCCTGTAGTCCCAGCTACTTGGGAGTCTGTGTTGGGAGGATCACTTGAGCCCAGGAGGCAGAGGCTGCAGTGACCCGAGGTCACACCACTGCACTCCAGCCTGGGTGACAGAGGGCAGAGACCCCCTCACAAAAACAACAAAATGAAACATCCTGATTGCTGTCCATTACTCACCATCAGGTGCCATTTTTCAGCAACTGCTTTTTCTGTCTTTCCCCTACCTATGTATACATTTTTTTTCTGCCATTAAAAGATATATCCATGAATGAGATAAGCTCAGTGAGGACTCCATTTCATATCTGCTGTTCAATAGTAAAGCAGGCATTGTAGAAGTATACACAAGCAATGTTAGTCCAATAGAGTGGACACAGATGGAAATTCCATGACCTAAGAGAACAAGACTTAGGTGAGTCAAGCAGAATATTAAACCAGGTGATAAATTTTATCATGTGTTCTCATTAAATGTGATTTGTGTGATGTTAATATTCCCATTTAAATAAATAGATGAGTTTATTTGGAGTTATTAAATACAAGAAGGTCAGGAACATAATTGGTGTTACAAGTGGCATTTATTTTCATCAAATCTAGGGTTACAGATTATAATTCTTAACATTATCCATCTGTCTGATAAAATTGTACCACTGTTCACAGTAGACACCTGACAAATAGTGTAGCTGGATAGGCAAACACATCAGTGGAACTAAAATCAGTCCACAACATTATTCTGGCTTTTAATCTTAATTTCTTGATGTAGAGCAGGGAACCATTGAGAAGTAGAGGTGGACCAACATGATATGTTAGATATTCATAACAAACCTTATATGTCCCCTTGATAGTGGCCTCCTGGAATGGGAAGCATAAGAAATATTTGGTCTCCCAATGGCCAGTTATTCATAGAAAGAAGTACAAAATAATAATAATAAGGAAGTCTGCTGGATAGAGATTTTTAAAAGTAAATTGCCTGAAACTATACTGGAAAACCATGTCTGGAAATGCAGTCAATCAATTGAAAATTGCTTTTTTCCCCTTCAGTAGAAAGTAGTAAAAGTACTTAACATTAAGTATTTATAAAGTTTAGGTTCATACCTACTAATGTTGAGCTCTAAACATGAAAGGACAGATGCCATTACCTAATCTGTGGCTAAACACAATTCCATGAAGAATGCACTATATCATAGCAGAAAGAGCGAAGCTTGGGGTCAAACAAACCTGGACTTGAAAGTCACATCTCTGACGATTACTAGTTGGCTAACTTGATAGACATGCTCCAGCTCTCTCAGACTAAAATTTTGATTTTACTGTAGCACTGTCTTGAAGATTAAAAGCCTAGGTGTTTTATAGGCACTCTGAATATTAGATCTGCTCTCTTACATGGTATGCATAAAGTGTTGACATGAACTCACAGCCACTGTTGATAGCATTCCCCTCTCAACTTTCTTTGTGACAAAGATAGGGGCTGGGAATAAATATCCATCATTTTGCACATAACTGGAATCTCAAGCAAAGAAACATAGGTATAATTGTTTCCTCATCTGATAATTCAGGATTCTTTATAAACCCTATCTCCAAACTATTGTTGATCATAGTTGTGTAGCATCTTATTTTTAAAAGTGTTTTCACAAAAATCATATCCTGGCCGAGTACAGTGGCTCACACTTATAATCCTAGCATTTTGGGAAGCTGGGGCAGGAGATTGCTTGATCCCAGGAAACCAAGATCACCCTGGGCAACAAAGTGAGACCCTGTCTAGACACACACACACACATACACACACACACAAACTATACCCAAGTACTACAAAAATGGAAGCACATACCACTCTCTTATGCTGTACTGTTGACACAAAAGAAAAGCCACCAACTTAAAGGACACCCATCTTTTGGACTGTGGTCTCATGTTTACTTTTTTCCCCTATGGGGGTCACATGGACGCTCTGAAAATTACAAAATGATGAACTTGCACAAGTTCCATATTTCAATTAGAATTGGTGTGTCATTCTGTCCATATACTTCCCATTGAGCTTACACAGTATTTGGTATTCTGGTAGTATTTCTACTAAGTCTAGTTATTCTTCTATGCCCTCTGCACTGCCTCCTCTGCAGATCCACGAGTACAAGCCAGAGCTGTGGTTTGGCTGAGGTAGTGTCATTTCCTCATTTTGGTCTTACCAAAACATATTAAGTTATTTTTATGTCAGAAATGCCTATGGTGCCAAGGGGCCATATTTATAAAAGTGTTTAAAAGTGTTGCATTCTTTTAGTTGAAGCTCCATCCAGAAACCCAGGTGGATATATATATATACATAAATATATATATATATATTTTTTTTTAACAAAACCACAGGTGGGCAACAATGCCAACAGCTGCCATCATACTAAAAACACTGTATCAGAAAAAGCTTTACTTTACAAAAAGGCAAAACAATTTATTGCAAGACAGGAAAATGACAGTAATTTAAAGATGTCCTCTATATCAGTTTCTTAGCAACTTCCCCATTTAAGTTTTCATAGCTTTATAAGATATCTCTTACTTACCAGGGTCTTCTAGATGCTGCTGCAAAGACATCTGTAGCTTGTACTGAGATAACTTGGATTTTCTCTGGCTGTGGTCTGTACATTTATGAGTAGTCCATTTAATGTGAAGTATTAGTTCCAGGCAGAGAGTTAGTTCTGGGTAGAGATGTAGTTAAGGTTATGGATTCCACATACAGACTGCTTGGATATGAATCCTAGCTTTATCACTAACTAGCTTCATATGATTAAAGGATGTCACATCGTATATTTTAATAAGAGTGAATAAAAATCTATTTGCTGTGATTTTTTTTAAAAAAAGATAAGCAAGTTTTCCAGAAATGTTTCTTTCCTTGTAAGCTTTTTTTTCCAAAAGTAATCAACATCACATATGTATATCCTATTATGGATTTGCATATGGCTATATCACTCAAAAGAGATAAACACCTGCCATCCCCCAAAGTCATAATCATGTTTGGGGAAGCTCCAGAAAGTCCTGAAAAGCATTGATGTGGAAGGGTGTAACTAGCCAACAATGCACATATAATGATGTGATTGCTTATGTAGATGGATGTAGCTAACCAGCATAGAGCTGATGCAACTGCAAAGCAATAAACTGTAAGGTGCACGCAGAGGGCTCACTCTCCCCAGTCAGAACATGGGGACACCCACCAAGCCATGACAAATGTGGATTCCTGCCACTGCTTGAGAGATCATGACTACCACAAACTGATGGTGACATGACTCCAACCAATGGCAAAGACTGGGGCAAAGACCTCTGCCAGCAGAGACCATTAGAACTACTGGCTGAGAATGAGTGGCAGCCAAGGGAGTGAGAAGCATTAATCAATCCCCAAACACTTGGTATATGCCTTCCACCCACTACTGTCTCCTCTTGCTTGCTTGCTGTTGTTACTTGGCTTGTTGAAGGAAGGAAATGAGTGAAAGCTGTTTAAGTGTATGTGCATAATTTCTCTTGGTATTGCCTATATCCTGAACCTAGGTCTTTTGATGCTGAGTTGCTCAGAATAAAACATAAAACATTGTATAACCCAGGATAAGTCATTTAACCTCTGATATGGTTTGGCTGTGTCCCCACTCAAATCCCATATTTATTTATAGTTTCCTAGTCCTCATGTGTCAAGGGAGGGACCCAGTAGAAGATAATTTAGTCATGGGGTAGTTACCCTCATGCTGTTCTCATGACAGTGAATGAGTTTCTAACAATATCTAATGGTTTTATGAGGGGCTTCTCCCCTTTTTGCTCTGCAATTCTCCTTGCTTCCACCATGTGAAGAAGGGCATGTTTGCTTCCCCTTCTGTCATCTTTGTAAGTTTCCTGAGGCCTCCCCAGCTCTGTGGAACTGTGCGTCAATTAAACCTCTTTCCTTAATAAATTACATACTCTGGTATGTCCTTATAGCAGTGTGAGAGCAAACTAATACAACCTCTTTGTAAACTCATCTGCAAAGTAGAGACATTAATAGTTGTTATAAGAAATAAATAAGCTAATATATGCCAAGTGCATATAACAGTTTCTGGCATGTGATCAATGCAATGAAAGTGTCAGCTTTTACTGTTGTCAAGAATAGGGATGTGATATACAAAGGTTGCCTAAGAGGCACTAATCTTGTCTGCCCAACAACAAGCAGGTCTCCTTTTACTCAATACTGTTATTATTTGGCCTCCCATGCATGCTTCTGCTTTTGCTTTACTGTGTCTTAAAAGAAGTTCTAATGTGCTTGGAAATGAAAAGAGCCTCTTTTATTAAGGGAAATGCAAATAGTCCCTTCTGGCTGTGGTCAGGATTTAGGGGAGGTAGAAACTCTACAAAGGAAGGCACCTCAGCCTGAAATAGGCAGGTTTCTCCCAAAAATACCCTGCCCCACAGCACTGAGAAACTGTCTTTGTTGTGTGGGAAACCACTGCAGCTGCGAAGACCACCTCAGGAGAAACCAACACGGCCATAATTCCTGAAGTCCTTGTGATCCAGGATGTTTGCAGAGGAAACATCCCACAGAAAATGAATTTACAACCTTGAATCACCATGCAGGTGAGAGGGCCAACAACATGAGAGAAAAACAGAAAACCTAAAAAAAAACAAAGACTACAGATAATACAGCAATCCACAATTTATTTTTATATCCACATTTAAAGTAGGCAGAATAATGGCACCACCAAGTCCTAATCTCTAGAAGCTGCGAATATGTTACTTTATGTGGCAAAGTGTATTTAACACAGAAGACGGAATTTAAGGTTGCTAATCAACTTTAGAACAGGTAGACTTTCCTGGATTACATGAATGGGCCTAATGTAATCATAAGAGTCCTTATAGGTACAAACGGGGGACAGAAAAGGATACTGAGAGTAATACCATGTGAGGACTCAACAAGTCAGTGCTGTTTTTTAGGATAATGAAAAAAGCCACAAGCCAAGGAATGTGAGGAGTCTCTGGAAGTTGGAAAAAAAAGGGAAACAGATTGTTCCCTAGAGCCTCCAGAAAATATCTCAATCCTGCTAACACCTTGATGTTAGCCCAGTGGTACTCATACCAGATTTATGACTGTGGAACTGTAAAATATATTTGTGTTAAGCTAAGTTTGTGATAATTTGTTACAGCAGCAAAGAAAACTAATACATGGCTTCTTTAGAAAATCAGCTAGCAGCCTATTTTTATACAGGACAGTAGACTGAACTGGCATTGTTTCTGCCACTTGATATTACCAGGAGGCAACTTTCCTTTTGTTCTTGTACATCTTGCTCACTTTACTTAGTTGAGGCACTGGGTATGCTAGTTTTCTATAGCTGCTATAGTAAATGACCACAGACTTAGTACCTTGAAACAGTACAATATATATGTATTCTCCTACAGTTCTGAGGCAGAAGTTTGCAATCAGTTTCACTGAACTAAAGTCAAGACATCGATAGTGTTGGCATCTTATGGGGACTTTGGGGAGAATTTTCTTCTGGGGGCTTTGAGGGGAAAATCTGTCTGTTTCCTTGACTTTTTTTATCTTCTAGGGTGGCTTCCTGTATTTGGCTTGTGACATTTTCCTACATCCTAAAAGCATACCACTCAACTCTGTTTCCATCCCATCATCTTCTGTTTGACTCTGACTACTCCTGCTTCACTCTTAACAGTACCATTGTGGTCAGGCGTGGTGGCTCACTCCTGTAATCCCAGTACTGTGAGAGGCCAAGGTGAGAGCATCACTCGAGCCCAGGAGTTTGAGACCAGCCTGGGCAACATGGAAAAACTCCATGTCTATTAAAAATACAAAAACTAGCCAGGCATGGTGGTGCACACCTGCAGTCCCAGCTACTTGGGAGGCTGAGGTAGATCACCTGAGCCTGGGGAAGTAGGGGCTGCAGTGAGCCAAGATTGTACCTGTAGATAAAGTGAGATCCTGTCTCCAAAAATGATGGTGACATTGGACCCACCCAGATAATCCAGGATAATCTCCCATCTCAAAATCCTTAATCACATCTACAAAGTCCCTTTTGCCATATAAGGCAGCGTTTGTGGGTTCCAGAAATAAAGATGTGGACATACTCAAGGGCCCACTATTCAGGCTACTATAATAAGATGCCATGGTATGCCTTATATGAAGAGGAGAGAGATGCCTATCCTAGAGGGCAAGTTTGGGATGGTTTAGCTCATGGAAAGACAAAGCAGATGATAAAGCACCATTTCCAGTCAGAGAGCTTTTGTAGGGTCACTGCTGTCCTTGTGGATAATTTAATCCACTAGGACTCTGATCACCTTTTTCTTCCACAAGACATCACACTGGTCCATCACATTGATGATGACATTATGCTGATTAGATCTAGTGAGGAAGAAGTCGCAACTATGCCAAAGTCATTGGTAAAACATTTATGTAATAATAGGTGGTGAGAAGTGAATCCAACAAAAATATAGGGGATTTCTACCCCAGTGAAATTTCTAGGGGTCCAGGAGCATGGAACATGTCAAGATATCTCTTCTAAGATGAAGAATAAGTTGCATATGGCCCTTCCTTCAACTCAGAAAGAGTTGAAACCTCTTAGTGAACCTCTGAGGATTTTGGAGGCAACATATTCCTCATTAGAATGTGTGACTCCAGCCTATTTACTGAGTAACTCCCCAAAGCTGCTAGTTTTGAGTCCAGAACAAGAGAAGGCTCTGCAACAGGTGCAGGCTGTCATCTATGGTGCTCTGCCACATGGGCTATGTGATCCAGCAGATTTAATCATGCTTGAGGTGTTGGTGGCAGGGTGGGATGTTGTTTGCACCTTTGGCAGGCTCCCCTAGGTGAATCACAGTGCAGGTACTTTGGATTTTGGAGCAAACCCCTGCCATTCTCTGTGGGTAACTACTCTACTTTTGAGAAATTTGCTTGCTATTAGGCTTTCAGTAGTAGAGACTGAACACCTATCCACGATCACCAAGTTACCACGAGACCTGCACTGCCCATCATGAGCTGAGTATTATCTGACCCACCAAGCCATGAAGTTGTGTATGCAAAACAATACTCCATCATCAAATGGAAAAGACAGTTATGAGATCAGGCTCAACAGGACCTGAGGGCACAAGTAAGTTAAATGAGGAAATGGCCCAAGTACCCATAACTCTCCCTTTTCCGGCATTATTTTCTTTTTCCCAGCCCAGATTTTTTGGCAACATGGAGTGCTCTCTAAAATCAGTTAACTGAAGAGGAGAACATTTGAGTCTGGTTTATAGATGTTTCTGCAGGATATACAGGCACCATCTGAAAATGAACAGCTGCAGCACTGCAGCCCCTCTCTGGGATATCCCTGAAGGCCAGTGTCGAAGAGATATCCTCTCACAGGGCTAAACTTCAGACAGTAAACCTTGTTCATTTGCTTGGAAGGAGAAATGGGCAAATGTGTAGTTACACACCAATTCATGGGCTGTGGCCAATGGTTTGGCTGAATAGTTAGGGTCTTAGAAGGAACTGATTGAAAAATTCATGACAATGAGCCTGGTATATACTTTTTATTTATTTATTTATTTATTTTTGAGATGTAGTCTCTGTCACCCTGGTTAGAGTGCAGTTGCACAATCTCGGCTCACTATCACCTACGCCTCCCAGGTTCAAACGATTTTCTCACCTCGGCCTCTGGAGTAGCTGGGACTATAGGCATGTGCCATCATGCCTGGCTAAATTTTGTATTTTTAGTAGAGAGGGGGTTTCACCATGTTGGTCAGGCTGGTCTTGAACTCCTGACTTCAAACAATCTGCCTACCTCAGCCTCCCAAAGTGCTGGGATTACAGGCGGGAGCCACCACACCCAGCCAGAAGTCTGGTATATAGATAGTGATATGGTAAGGATTTGTGTCCCAACCCAAATCTCATCTTGAATTGTAATCCCCATAATCCCCACATATCAAGGGAGAGACCAAATGGAGGTAATTGAATCACAGGGACCCCATGCTGTTCTCATGATAGTGAGTTCTCACGAGATCTGCTGGTTTTGAAGGGGCTCTTCCCCCTCTTCACTCGGCACGTCTCCTTCCTGCCACCTTGTGAAGAAGGTGCCTTGCTTCCTCTTCACCTTCAGTTATGATGGTAAATTTCCTGAAGTCACCCTAGCCATGCTGAACTGTGAATCAATTAAACCACTTTCTGTATAAATTACCCAGTCTTCAGCAGTTTGTTATAGCAGTATGTAAACAAACTAATACAATAGGCCTCTCTGGATAGACAAAAAAACCTGAAGACATTTGTGCACCATGTGAATACTCACCAAAAGATGGCCTCAGCAGAGGAGGATTTTAATAACCAAGTGGACAAGATGACCCATTCTGTGAATACCAGCCAGCCTTTTCCCCCAGCTATTCCTGTTATTACCTACTGGAATCATGAACAAAATGGCCATAGTGGCAAGGATGGAGGTTATGCTTGGACTTCCACTCACAAAAGCTGACCTGGCTATAATCACTGCTAAGTGGCCAATCTGCCAGCATCAGACACCAAAACTAAGTCCCCAGTATGGCATCATTTTCTGTGGTGATCAGCTAGTTACCTGGAAGCAGGCTGATTACGTTGAACCATTTCCATCATGTAATAGATGGTGTTTTATATTTACTGCACTAGACACTTATTCTGGATATATGTTTGCCTTTCCTGTATACAGTGCTTCTGCCAAAACTGCCATCTGTAGACTTACAGACTGCCTTAGCTACTGTCACAGTATAAGCATTGCAAGAAGAATTGCTTCTGATTAAGTAACTCATTTCACAGCAAATTAAGTATGGCAATGGGCCGATTGCCATGGAATTCACTGATCTTACCATGTCCCCATTATCCTGAAACAAGTATCTTGATACAACAGTGGAATGGCCTTTTGAAGAGACTAAGATCCTGAGTCTCTAATTGAGTCAGTGGTAATACTTTGCAGGACAGAAGCAAGATTCTCCAAGAGCGTGTATCTGATTCAGCATTCAGCGCATGGTGGTGTTTCTTCAATAGCCAGGATTCATAGGTTCAGGAATCAAAGAGTGGAAGCGGGTGTGGCACCACTGGTATTCACCCCTATTGATCCACTAACAAAATTTTTGCCTCCTATCCCTGTGATCTTAGGTTCGGCTAGTTAAGAAGTTGTAGTTCCAAAGCAAGGAAAGCTTTCACCAGGAGACACATTAATTATTCCACTGAACTGGAAGTTAAGACTGCCACTCAGCCACTTTGGGCTCCTCATGCATCTGAATTAACAGGAAAAGAAGGGAGTTAGAATACTGGCAGAGATCATTGATTCTAATTACCAAAGGGAATTTGGGCTGCTACTACAAAATGGAGATAAGAAAGAGAAGATCTGGAATACAGGAGACCCCTTAGGGAGTCTTTCAGTATTATTCTGCCCTGTGATTAAAATCAATGAAAAAGAAAAGAAAACTACAACAGCCCAATTCAGACAGGGCTACTAATAGTTCAGGCCCTTCAGAAATGAAAATTTGGTCACTCCACCAAGCAAAGAACTATGATCAGCTGAGGTATCTGCTGTGGTCAATGGAAATAGGGAATGGGGAATGAAAAGAAGTAGTTGTAAATACCAGCTCCAATTCTTGACCAGTTGCAGAAATTAGGACTGCAAATGTTATGAGTATTTCTTCCTACTCAGGAATAGGTTTATATATGCATATTCTTCTTTGCTTTCTTCCCTCTCATCATCTTATCAGCTAACATAAGATGTGTTCATAATAATGAACCTTATGTCATAGAATTTTTTTTTTTTTTTGTGATGGAGTCTCTCTCTGTCACAGGCTGGAGTGCAGTGGTGCGAGTTCGGCTAACTGCAACCTCTGCCTCCTGGGTTCAAGTGATTCTCCTGCCTCAGCCTCCTGAGTAGCTGGGACTACAGGTGCACACCACCACGCCCATCTAATTTTTGTATTTTTAGTAGAGATGGGGTTTCACCCATGTTGACCAGGATGGTCTCGATCTCTTTACCTCATGATCCACCCACCTCGGCCTCCCAAAGTGCTGAGATTACAGGCGTGAGCCACGGCACCCGGCCATGTCATAGTATTTAAGTTGCAGGCTGTCAAGGAAAAGAATGAGCGGAGTCATCCAGGGATGTTGCATTCTCTTCTGCAGAAAGGTTGCATATTTTTGGTTGTACGTAGTAAAATTGCATCATGTTGGGCAGAAGTATAACCTTCTTATTGTCTTTGTTTGGAGATTAAATATGGTTTAAAGCAATGTGCTGCCAAGTTTATAGGGGGTGGACTGTGGTGCTTAGTTTTATGTGTCAACTTGGCTAGGCTTTAGTACTCACTTATTCAATCAAACAATAATCTAGTGTTGCTGTGAAGGTATTCTGTAGCTATTTTAAACATCTACAATCAGCCAACTTTAAGTAAAGGAGATTTTCGCCAATAATGTGTGTGGACCTCATCCAATCAGTAGAAGAGGCTTAAGAGTAAAATTGAGGTTTCCCTCAAAAAGAAGAAATTTTGACTGAAAACTGCATTATCAGCTCCTGCCCAAGAGTTTTACAGCTACTGGCTGCAGCCCAGACTTGCCATTCCCAATGATGACATAAGCCAGTTCTCTGAAATAAGTAAGTATATGTTCTAAAATTGATTGTGGTGGCTACACAACTCTGTGAATATACCCAAAATCATTGAATTGGACACTTTTAGTCAATATGGTATATCCCAAAAAGCTATTACAGAAAACAAAGACATTTTTAAATGGCTAGAGTTTTGTTTTGTTTTTTTTTTTTTGGTAAAATTTAAAGGTTATTTTTATTAGTTTAGTGCATATTAGAGGAGCACCATATAGGTTTGTGAATAAATAATACATATACTAAGTTATTGTAATACTTACACATCGAACGAGGTCCTTAGAATGCTTGACAAAGAAGGATGAGGAAAAAATTAACTTAGAGGCTCCTTAAAAGTAGGAGATATCTCCTTTTGTTTTTCAGAGCATAAGCTCTCACAAGAAAAAAGATTATTAAGTCATATTCCTCTATGGCAGAAAACCATAGGGAATTTACCCTAGATAAATAATTTGTGGGCCAGGCACGGTGGCTCACCCCTGTAATCCCAGCACTTTGAGATCCTGAGGCGGGCAGATCATGAGGTCAGATCGAGATCATCCTGGCTAACATGCTGAAACCCCCTCTCTACTAAAAATACAAAAAATTAGCCAAGCGTGGTAGCATGCACCTGGAGTCCCAGGTGCTACTCAGGTGGCTGAGACAGGAGAATCGCTTGAACCCAGGAGGTGGAGGTTGTAGTGAGCTGAGATTGCACCACTGCACTCCAGCCTGGGTGACAGAGAAAGACTCTGTCTCAAAAAATAATAGTAATAATAATTTGTGAGAATAAAAACCAGGAATCTTTATAGTAGCATTATTTACAAGAGTGAAAAACTGGAAGCAATATAAACCCTGACAAAATGTGGTGGCTCACACCTGTAATCCCAGCACTTTGGAAGGCTGAGGTGGGAGAATCACTTGAATCCAGCAGTTCAAGACCAGCCTGGGCAACATAGCAAGACCCCACTGCACAAAACAAAATTTAAAAATTAGCTGGACATGTTGATACACACCTGTAGTTCCAGCTACTCAGGAGTCTGGGGTGAGGATTGGTTGAGCCCAGGAGTTTGCATTTGCAATAAGTTATAATCACACCACTGCACTACAACCTTGGTGGCAGAATGAGACCCTGCCTGTAAATAAATAAATAAAAAGAAATAAAACATAAGCAGTAAGAGATTGATTATTCAAATTAAGATTATTAATTTGATAAAAATCATGCAGTTCTATTAAAACAACAAATATGGAGATTATGTCAACACATGGAAAACCACTTAATAAAAGTGGGCCAGGTGCAGTGGCTCATGCCTATAATCCCAGCACTTTAGGAGGCCAAGAAGGGCAGATAGTTGAGGACAGAAGTTTGAGACCAGCCTGGCCAACATGACGAAACTCCATCTCTACTAAAAATACAAAAATTAGCCAGGTATGGTAAAGCATGCCAGTAGTCCCAGCTGCTTGGGAGGCTGAGACAGGGGAGTCACTTGAACCTAGGAGGCAGAGATTGCAGTGAGCAAAGCTTGTTCCATTGCACCCCAGCCTGGGCTACAGAGTGAGACTCTGTCTCAAAAAAAAAAATTATAAATCTAACATATTGTCCTTCCTCTTTCACCATGTGATGACAAGGGATGGTAGAAAAAACTGGCTTTGATGTCTTGTTTTTGTTTGCATCTTGATTCTTCCAATCATGTTCTGTGTAACTTTGGCAAACCATCTGAGGCTCAGTTTCCCCAACTGCCAATATGTACAATAATAGCTAGGTTTATGTTGAAGAATCAATAAATTGACATATATAAAATGCAAGGCACAGAGATTGATACATAATAAGCCTTCAATTAATGTTAGTTCCCTTTTTATGCTTCCCCTAATTAACAAAAGACACATTACAGTATGACAACTCTATTGTTAGTACAACTATCTAGAAGACTGTAGTTGACTGCCCATGTAGTGATCCCCTGTATTCACGCCCTTGATCTTCAAAATAGAAAAAGGAAGAAACAATGATTGTAAAAAGAAAATTCAGACATGCAGAAAAATCATATTAAATCTAAAAACCCAAACCTCAATAAAACCTAATAGGGAGAATTGATATAGCAGAAGAGACAATGAACTGTGCTGCTATAGACTGAATTGTGTCTCCTGCAATTCCTGTTGAAGCCCTACCCCTCAATGTGATGGTATTTGGAAATGGGGCCTTTGGGAGGTAATTAGGTATAGATGAGGTCACAAGGGTAAGGCCCTCATTATGAGATTAGGGCCTGTCTTAGTCCATTTGCAATGCTATAACAGAATTGCTGGAGATGGGTAATTTATAAGAAAAAAGGTTTATTTGGCTCATGGTTCTGCAAGCTGTACAAGAAGCATGGCACTAGCATTTGTTTCTGGTGAGGGCTTCAGGCTGTTTCCACTTATGGTGGAAGGTGAAAGGGAGCTGATATTTCCAGAGACTATGTGGCCAGACTGGAAGCAAGAGAGAGGGAGAAGGTGCTGGGCTCTTTTTAACAACCAGCTTTTAGGGTCAGTGCAGTGACTCACTAATTCCAGCACCTTGGGAGGCTGAGGCGGGTGGATCACCTGAGGTCAGGAGTTAGAGACCAGCCTGGCCAACATGGTGAAACCCTGTCTCTACTAAAAATACAAATATTAGCTGGGTTTCATGGTGGGCGCCTGGAATCCCAGCTACTAGGGGTGGGTGGTGAGGCAGGAGAATAGCTTGAACCCAGGAGGCGGAGGTTGCAGTAAGCCGATATCGTGCCACTGCTCTCCAGCCTGGGCGACAAGAGCAAAACTCATTCTCAAAACAAAGGGGACTAACAGAGTGAGAACTCACTTATTACCACTAGGACAGCACAAAACCATTCCTGATCATGATCTGCTGCCATGATCCACACCCCTCCCATTGGGCCCCACCTGCAAATCTAAGGGTCAAATTTTAACACGAGGTTAGGAGGGGACAGGTATCTACACTATAGCAGTGCCTTTGTATGATGAGACAGTAGGGATTTTTTCTTTCTCTTTGCCGTGTGAGCACACAGCAGAAAGGCATCCTTCTGGAAGCCAGGAGAACACCCTCATCAGAACCTCACCATACTGACATCTTTATTTTAGACTCTGAGCCTTCAGAATTGTGAAAAAATAAGTTGTTTAAGCCACCCAGTCTGGCATTTTGTGATGGTAGCTCAAGCAGACCAATCCATGTGCTAAGGGTAAATTGGCACAGGATTTCTAGTCACGTTTACATTATTTACAGAGATGAGAATAGTACAAGAGAAAATTATGCCCCTAAAAGCCAGTAAGAGGAATTCCAACTATAAACCATAGGATTGATAATAGAAACAAAAGGTAAAAGATATATTGAAGTTATATTCTAGAAAATTAAAGAAATTGTCTTTGGTCCAAAAGATTATTTCAGCCTGAACTTATTCCTTAGTCCATTGAATATGTCTTGAACTACCTACTGAACATCTCTACTTGGTGTCTAGAAGCGTCTTACATTTTACATACCTATAACCAAATTATTATTTCTTTCTCTCAAAATCTGCTTTTATCCTAGTGTCCTCCATCTTAGTAAATGGAGCCATTCCTTCACTCATTTGATAAGTCCAGAACCCTAAGTGTCTTCCTTAATGTCTCCGTTTTATTCACTAACATCTTTCATTCCACCACACCCACAGCTAAGCCACCAGGATGTCCTAGAAACTCAATCCGGTAAATATAGCGTGAGTCTTAGTCTGTTTTACCACTTCTTCCACCACCAATCTAGTTCAAGTGACCAACATCATGTATGTGAATGAGTGTAATAATTTTCAACCTTATTTCTGTGCTTTTACTCTGTTATCCCCCCTTCAGCCTACTCTATTGCAATTTTCAGTAATAATTGAATAATTAATACATTTTAAATTATGAAATATAGCATACACAGAGAAAATGCACAAAACACATTTGTACTTTTAACAAATTATTATTAAACATCTAAGCATCACCTAAATCAAGAAATAAAGCATTATCAGCACCCCAGAATCCCCACTGTACCTTCCTTTTGTTCTTCTCCTATAATAACTACTATCCTGACTTTTATATGGTAATCACTTCCTTTTTTTCTTTATATCTTTGTCACCTGAGTGTGCATGTGCAAGCATTTTAGTTTATTTTGTGTTTCTTGATGAACTTCAAAACCTTATTTCTTTTTATATTAATTCAAAAGATAAGCTTAATTTAAAAAAAATTTTTTTTAAATACTTTACTCAAAAGAGTGGGTGCTATGGACTGAATGTTTGTCTCTCCTCAGAATTTATATGTGGAAATCCTAAGGCTGCAGGGAGATTGCTTAAGCCTACAAGTTCAAGACCAGCCTGGGCAGCATGGTGAAACCCCTTCCCTACAAAAAAATAGAAAAAGTAGCTGGGTGCAGAGGTGCGTACCTGTGGTCCCAGCTACTCAAGAGGCTGTTGTGAGAAAATAGCTTGAGCCCAGGAGGCAAGGGTTGTAGTAGACTGAGATTGCACCACTGCACTCCAGCCTGGGTGACAGAGTGAGACACTATCTAACAATAACAACGGAAAATCCTAATCACAATGTGATAATATTTAAAAATGAGATTGGTGGTGGGGGTGTAATTAGGTCAAAAGAATAGAGCCCTTAGGTTGAAATTAATGTCCTTATAAGAAGAACAATGAGAGCTCTCTCTCCTTTCTTTCCTCTCTATCCTCCACCTCACAATCCCTGACAGTGTGAATATATAACAAGAATCCAGTAAGCAGACTCTCACCAGAAACTTAATCTTCCAGTGCCTTGATCTTAGACCTCCCAACTTCCAGACTATGAAAAAACAAGTTTGTTATTGCGGATGCTCAGTCAGTATTTTTGTTGTAGCAGCCCAAATGGACTTAGACAGTGGGAGGGAAGTGGTACAAATGAGCATTAAACTTACAGTTGAAGAATCTATCTTCTTAGATTTTTAATAGTCTGTTTTTGGTGTCTTGTTTCTATTCAGGTAAATGCTAAGAACTGCAGGATGTTAAAATGTGACTTTCAATCTTGATTTTGACTGAGTAAGCAAGACAATAGATTAAAAAAAATGTGCTACACAAATCAAATTATTATACCATCCATTCACAACTTGCAAAGGAAGGGACTATAAAAAATTAGCCGGGCCTGGTTACTCACCTCTGTAGTTCTAGCTACTTGGAAGGCTAAGGTTGGAGGATCACTTGAGCCCAGGAGGTCAAGGCTGCAGTGAACTATGATAGCACCACTGCACTCTCGGTGACACAGTGAGACTCTGTCTAAAAAAAAAAAAAAAAAAAAAGGAAGGGGCTATAAACTAGTCCACCAGCCACTTCAGAGATAAAACAATTTAGGATGTAGAGTCAAGAAGAAATTTCTCTGGAGAGTGTTATCAGTGGGCTGTGAATACTGACCCTCATGAGAGTGAGGAATAATGCTTCCCAGACACATCCAGAAATAATGTTGTATCAGCTATCTTGGCCTCCCTTATCCCAATCAAGCTGATGTATAAATTAACCCTCACAATCACCAGGCTAGGTGAGGAAGAGGAGGAATTCAGGACAGAAAATAATGACTATGTGTTCTTTCTTCTACTGCCAGCTTCCAAAGCAGGCTCAAGCTGCTGAGGGGGCAGTTTTAACTTTCAAACAAGTTCCATTCCTCCATAATTTTATTATTCTATTCATGTATATTACAAAACAAGACTATTTTTAAAAAATTATACTCCAAAAGATAACATTTTATTTTTTAGAAACATGGACTGTGGAGTGCAGTGGCATAATCATAGCTCACTCTGCAGCCTTGAACTCTTAGGCTAAAGTGATCCTCATACCTCAGCCTCCCAAGTTGCTCAGTGGCATACCACCTTTTTTTTTTTTTTTTTTTTTTTTTGGTTTAAGGACTCACTGTATTTCCAAGGCTGGCCTCAAACTTCTGACCGCAAGTTGATCCTCCTGCCTCATCTTCCTAAAGTGCTGGGATTACAGGTGTGAGCCACTGCACCCAACCTGTTTATCTTCTTAATAAATAAGGAAAGGTCCTCAAATGTTATTTCTATTTTACATTTCAACCCCCACCATTGGGGAAGGGGTATTTAATCTTATCATCCTTTTATTTATGAGATGGTAGGAGGTAGATCTTTTACACAATGGATTTCTCTATTACCACCACCTCCACCACCTTGCTTATACTCTAGGCTCTTTCACTTTGTCTAGCTAAGCGTGGTACTCAACAATGTTCCAGTATGTGTCACTACTCATTATTTCCAGAGGCTTAGACTTCTCTCATCCCATATTTCCCACTGCACCTCCCTAAAGATTACTTTGAGTAGGAATAATTACAGGTATCACAAAGGATTGGCTAGCTATTACTGCATAAAGATAGGAAAGAATTGGTTCCGTCTTCCCTTTCCTGCTGCCCCAGAGTTCCTGGGTCTGGCTCAGTGCTCAAAAAGAAAATATGTACATGTGCAACCTAATTTCATGTGAGACCAACATGGCTCTGTCTTCTGGTATACCAGAACTTATCAGACTGGCCTAAACTACTGCATTATGAAAAATGGGTTCTCTCTATAGTGGCAGAATTTGATCTCTTTCTTCAAAGTGTTTTGCCAAAATATATGCTAAGTTATAGTACATATGATCACAATTGTAAAGAGTTGCTACAATGGAACTTTTTTCCTCTGGCAAGAGATGCTATCCTTTCAAAAATTCAGAGTTCAATAAGGGACATAAAGATAATTTTTTACACTCCCTCCACCTGTAGGTACTATTCTGCATCTACCTCTGTATATAAGACCTCAAGATGACTTGGTCTTCTGATTTGGGTGCTGGGGCTTATAATTAAGTCTATGATAGAGGTCCTATAACACGGAATCCAACACAAGCAGGGGTTGATGTTCAGCTAAAAAGTAGAAGGGGGACTACAGGTCAGTTGTTAGCTGACTTCTTGACTGATTTGTGGCCAGGCCACACAGGTTATTACATATTTTGAATATAAGCCCTTGCTATGGATCCTCACATGTAGAGGGTTGTAAATACACCCCAGGTCTACTATATTGAAGCCTTCATGGAATCACGTCTTCAGCAACAGTAGTTCTGTCATTTTGTACAACACTGAAAACATCAGAGACATCTCATAAAAACTAATCAGCCAGTAAAGTGCAGTGTATATTCATGAAGTACTGTCACTGTTTACCCAGACCTCATTATAAATGGTGAATGGTATTAATGGTGTTGCAAGTATTGGTGGAGTTGCTCTTGGCTTGCTCAAGCCCCTGTGCTACTGGAAGCAGAATGCAGCATAGTTGATTGCATTCTGTCAGCAGAGTACTCAAATCATAACATAAATTCCCTTGAGAGAGCTCCAAGCCAACACAAGGGTACTTAAGATGAAGGTCTAATGAATACTCCTAATAGGTATCTATATAGAGGGTCATCTCGGTTCCTATATTGAACTGAGTATTTGAACATCAGCTAGAGCAGTGCCATTTGGATTTATATCTGGCAGCTAGAGCAGTGCCATTTGGATTTATATCTCAAGTGTACTTAGTTCATGAAGGGATCTGTTCCATTATCACAGAGCATTGTATTGTATTCCCTTTCTTGTTTTTTTTTTTTTTCTTTTTTTTTTAGAAAAAAAGCAGGGAACGAAAATGGATAAAAGGTACTAATGTGGGTAATTATCTTTACAATTCTTGCCAATGCAGTACTCTCAAATCCTTTTTATCATCTTTCTTTTTGCCCCCCGAGAAACAAATCTTGGGAAATTTTAACTTATTGAAAATCTATAGACTTCAGCCAACACTTTCTAAAGAGCAAGAGCATCATTATGGCTTTTTCCAAGCACAAAAAGAGGTGCTTAACTTTAATTACACCAAGATTTTATAGATTTGGCTGGCTTAATATCTTAAGCCTTGATTAACATTGGAGAGCTTATAATCATCACTATTCAGACTTCAAGAGTTAGAGGAGACCTGAAGAAAACACCTACCAAGGGGAACAATTATTAGAGGAAGGGGGAGCTCTAGAGTGACAGAGACATGGATTAAGGTAGGAGCCTAGTGGTTCTTGATAGATTTTGAGAATAGGTGCTTATTGGTCATATGAATTCAAAGCAAGTATAAATAATCAGAAAGTAAGAGTTTACTAAAAGAATACCTTTCAGAGGTACACTGCAATAATATAATAAGAATAACATTAATAGCATCAATTTATCAAGAGCATACTATAATGCTTCTGAAAGTGCCCCTCACAAAGGTAGCTTATGAGTCTCCCAAAATCTCCTTTAAAGCCTACCATCTTCAGTTTGTCTGACTTGAAAACCTGGATTCTTCATACTTATTTCCTATTTTACTTTCCTAAGGACACTTGGCTTCTAGATTGCCAGGGATATTCAGATATTACTGAATCAGCTTCAGAGACACTTTTCCTACTATGATTATTTATGATTAAGTATCATGGGTGATATGGTTTGTTGTGTCCCTACCCAAATCTCACCTTGTAATAATTGTAGTAATCCCCACATGTCAAGGGTGGGGGCCAAATGGAGCTAATTGAATCATGGCAGGGGCGGTTTCCCCCATACTGTTCTCATGGTAGTGAATAAGTCTCATGAGATCTGTTAGTTTCATGAGTGAGAATTCCCCTGCACATGCTGTCTTGCTTGTCACCATGTAAGACGTGACTCTGCTCCTCATTTGCCCTCTGCCTTGATTGTGAGGTCTCCCCAGCCATGTGGAACTGTGAGTCAATTAAAGCTCTTTTCTTTATAAATTAATCCGTTTCTACCATGTCTTTATTAACAGCATGAAAATAGACTAATACCAATGGGAAACAGATAAATGTGTGTTAGTGCCCTGTGAACACATGTCTCACTAAAGCTGGACCTGGAAGGATGTTAATACTGAACTGAAGGTTTAGGAAACTCCTGTTTCCATGTCATCATAGACTCTCAAAACTCCTAACCTGCAGGAGTCATTTTACACATGTGATTTTTAGAAAACAATAATTATCTTAAAGAACACTTGCTTACTAAGCTGAGTTAGAAGAGTTATTATAGGCCATGTGAATGTGTAATTACCATGATTTATTTGTCAAGTACTGAACAGAGGTGAATTTCCTACATTTTTATTGAAATTGAAAAGTTAATTAGTATGACCATTAAGCAAAATCCAGAGAGCATTATATATGAAATATTTCCTTATAATTCTAATACCAATTTCAAAACTTATTAGGCTTGAAATTTTATTCAATAGTTCCCAAACATTTTTCCCTTCAGTTAATGGATCTCTGCACTTATCTTTATCACTAAAAATATTCTAGGTATATTTAAAAGGTTTACAGAAGTTCTTGCTGGACATAGAAAATTAAGTTCGTTTTTGTGAAAATCTGCTGTAATATCCTTTGAAATTGAAGAGTATAATTTGCCTTATGATTATTACTTGGCCTTTATGTAGCCCTTCATGTTGCCAAAGTACTATATAATCAGTAGTTCCTCTGAGCTATTCTTATGTTATTCATTAAAATATGCTTTTGATATAATATGCGATTTACCTATGTTATACCTTTTAATATGTTTCAGTGGATGAAGGAAATAAGATGGGCCCTTGTAATATTGTGTGTTGGGGTCCCCACGACTACCCCCAGGTTTGATGAATTACTAGGGGGCTTTCAGGACTCCATATCTAGTCATACAGCTGTAATTTATTCCAGCAAAGGGATACAAACCAAATCAGCAAAGGGCAGAGACATATGGGATGAGGTCTAGGGGAAACCATGTACAAGCTTCCAAGATTCCAAGATCAGCTGAAAGCTTGACAAGAACAAAAGATTGACCTGCCCTGAGCAAGAAGGAATTTGGCCAGCATACAGCCTATGGACTTGAACTGCAGCATTGGCTCTGCCTGGGTCTCCAGCCTGCTGGCTCACCTGCTGGCCCACCTTTGGGCTTGCTAGCTCTGTAATCAAATGAGCTAATTCCTTAAAATACATAAATACACACACACACACCCTAGTGACTCTGCTTCTCTGGAGGACCCTGAAACATAAACCATATTATTTGTACAAACAGTTTAGACACAGCAAGTTACTCTAACTAGTGAATGGTGGGAACGTGACCGCCTAATGGGTTCATTTTGCCCACTGCCCAGATAGACCTAATTTATTAAGACAGGGGAATTGCAATAAAGAGTTTAATTCTTGCGGAGCCAGCTGAATGGGAGACTGGAGTTTTGTTATTACTCGAAACAGCCTCCTAGAAAATTCAGAGGATAGTTTTTTTCAAGGATTGTGTGGCAGGCAAGGGAATCGGTACCACTGTTTGGTTGGGCATAGTCATAGGGGTGTGGAAAATGGTGCTTTGCACACTAAGTTCACTTCTGGATGGAGCCCACAGGACCAGTTGGTGGTCACGGTGGAGTCATCGGTTGTCAGAAATGCAAAAATCTGAAAAGTCATCTCAAAAGGCCGATATCAGGTTCTACAATTGTGATATTATCTGCAGGAGTAATTGGGGAAGTTGCAAATTTTGTGACTGCTGGAATAATGGCTGATTATTGCTGTATGTCTACACCTTAGCAGAATTGAGCTCCTCTCATCCTCCTAACCTGGTGGTCTTTCATTAGGTTTACAAAGGTGGTTTCATTTTGGGGAAGAACCATAATTATTTCAACAGTAAACTAAATTTCTCCCTAGGTTAGTTTGGCCCAAGCCCAGAAATGACTAAGGGCAGTTTGGAGGTTAAAGGCAACAGAGGGGTTAATTAGTTGGTTAGATCAGATCTTTTTCACTGTCATAATTTTCTCACTGATAATTTTTCAATGGTGGTTTCAGGAACACTCCTGAAATCTAAATTCCCAGATGCCTGTCAAGGGCCACCCTTGCAAGCAAGTCCTTCCAGGACAAAAGTATAGGTCTGCTGCATTAACTTCTTTCTCTGTATACTCCTGTCAATGAACAGTCAAACTCTGGGAAAATATTTTAAGAGATTTATTCTGAGCCAAATCTGAGTGTCCATAGACTGTCACACAACCCTCAGAAGGTCCTGAGAACATGTGCCCAAGGCAGTCAGGGCGTGGCTTGGTTTTATACATTTTAGAGAGGCATGAGACATCAATCAAATAATGTAAGAAATAAATTGATTTGTGGTTTGGTCCAGAAAGGCAGGACAACTCAAAGCGGGAGTGAGGGGTTGGCGGGGGGTTCTTCCAGGCTATAGGTGAATTTAAACATTTTCTGGTTGACAATTGGTTGACTTTGTCTAAAGACCTGGTATTGATAGAAAGGGAATGTTCAGTCTGATAAAGATTGTGGAGACCAAAGTTCTTTTGAAGTCTTATATTGGCTGCCCTTAGAGATAAGAGATGACAAATGTTTTCAATCAGATCTTAGTTATCTCTTTAGGATTGGGAGGGTCTAGAATAAAAAGATCTAGCTTGTTAATAAATTTTTGGCTAAGTACGGTGGCTCGCACCCATAATCCCAGCACTTTGGGAGGCCAAGGCAGGTGGATCACAAGGTCAAGAGATCAAGACCATCCTGGCCAACATGGTGAAACCCAGTATCTACTAAAAATACAAAAATTAGCCAGACATGTTAGTGTGTGCCTGTACTGTAGTCCCAGCTACTTGGGAGGCTGAGGCAGGAGAGTCACTTGAACCCGGAGGTAGAGGTTGCAGTGAGCCA
>CAUYQU010021664.1:0-18165 GCA_963574635.1 Cheracebus regulus
TTTCTTTAAGGATGTTGAATGTTGGCCCCCACTCTCTTCTGGCTTGTAGGGTTTCTGCTGAGAGATCTGCTCTGAGTCTGATGGGCTTCCCTTTGTGGGTAACCCGACCCTTCTCTCTGGCTGCCCTTAGCATTTTCTCCTTCATTTCAACCCTGGTGAATTTGATGATTATGTGTCTTGGGGTTTGTTTGATTATGTTAAAGGTTTTCTGAGATGTCCCCCAGAGTCATGCTAAGAGAGGAGGCAGGGGGCTGCACTGGAGAGAAGAAATGAAAGGCTCACTCCAGTGTCCAAGATCCATTTCCATCTCTTCAACTTCTAAACCGCTGGAGCTGGGGAGAGGCGCCTCAGGACCCACTAATCCTGCTGGATTGTTTGGGCTGGGCCGGGTATCCCATGTCTCTGGAGACAGTTTGCCCTCCATGGTCCCCTTTGCAAATTGGACAGGGTCAAGGTGGTTTCCTTCTGCTGTCCAGACAGTCCTTCCTAAAGTGCCCTGACTTGCCACATTTGTAACAGTTATCAAGTGCATCCCAGGGACTCTGGGGTTTGTGAGTAAGTAAGTTGGCTATTAGAGCCTTTGCCTCTTTCTAGTGTCTCCTTTTCCTGTCTTGGGCCTCCTTCTGATCCGTATTGTAAAATACCAAGGTGGCCACTTTCAGGAGGTTCTCTAAAGCACTACCTGGTCAAATGGCCTGTCTCTGCAGCTTTCTTCTGATATCAGGGGCTGCTTGAGTAATACATTTATCTTTTAAAATACTTTGTCCCTCGACTGAATCAGGAGATAGGGACGTATGCTTTACCAAGGCCTCTCTCAGCCTTTCAAGGAAGGCAGTGGGATTCTCATCTAATCCATGATCTATCATGGATAGCTTGGAGTAATTGATTGGCATAGCCCTAGTTCTCCATAAGCCCTCCAGTACACCTCCAGGTACCTCCATGCCTGAAAGGGCTTTTTCTTCCATTTTCCCATTTCATCACTGGGGTCCCATTTAGAGTCCTCCAATGGTACTGCTATTCTTCCAATTGGATAAAACTCACTCCCTTCCCTGACACTAAATGAGATCCAAAGCTCATCTCCAAAATTCTCTGCCACTTGTACAGCAACCTTCTTTACAGCAGTAGTGAGAGTCTGATTCAAAAGTGACATAACATCCTTCCAGGAGTGTTCAAATACTTGGATTAAATTCTGAAAAGCCTCTATATACTTATCAGGGTCATCTAAAAACTTGCCCAAATCTCCCTTAATTTGCCTTAAGTCCCATAGAGAAAAGGGGACCTGAACTTCAATGGGGCCATATTCACCAGGCTTCTGTTGTAGGGGCAGGAATGAGACTGGGACCTGCCTTAAATGAGGATTTCTAGGATGGGGCAAGCTTGAAAAAGAACCTGCATAGGGACGAGTGAAGGGAGTTGATTCCCCCTCTGGAAGTACTTCTGAGATTTGCTTCCCAAGTTCCCCAGGATTGAAACCTTGCAATCTCTCCTAAGATGGCCACTAGGAGGACTGAATCAATCTAACAGTGTTGGCAAAGGTTAACTACCCTGAAAGGGAAAGACAGCCTACACACGTGGGACCTTAGACCATTTACCCTCATATTTACAGAAAAGGTCCAGCTGTAGGATGGTATTGAAATTAATGCTTTCTTCCTGAGGCCATGCTTCTCCTTCCTGCAGAAGATAATTCAGCCACACCTGACAAGACATTATTTTAAAAAATAATTACAGACCAATACCAACAGCACTAAAGAACATAAGACAAGTTAGCAAATCAAATCCAGAGTATTTTATTACAACATGACCAAGTGGTATTTAGCTAAAGAATGCAAGGTTTGTTTAAGATTTGAAAATAATTCAATATAATTTACTATATCAAAGAACACAATCACATAATCATTACCTTAAAAGAAGAAATTCTCATCAAAGAAACAACTACCCTAACATCACACTTACTTGGAAAAATGTGAAAAGCTTCCCACTTGAAAATCAGAAACAAGACAACTATGTTTATATTCATACCTTCTAAGCAACTGTATTGGAAGCCCTAGTTAGTAAAAGAAGAAAAGGAGCAAATTACAAGAAGCCTAAACATTAAAAAAGGAAAAAGTAAAACTGTCTTTATTCATAAACACCATTTTTCGTGTAGAAAATCCAGTGGAATCCTCAAACCACTAGTAGAACTAGTAAATAAATTTAGCGAGGTCTTAGAATGCAAGGTCAACATACAAAAAAGCAATTTTATTTCTGCATATTAGCAACAAACAATTGAAAAATGAAATTTTAAAAGCACTGCCATTTAAAATAGCATCAGAAAACATAAAATTTAATAAAAGATAAGCAATAACTCTACACTAAAAACTACCAAAGACCTTTAAAAGAAAAATTTCCCAAATGAAAAGACATAGCACATTTATAGATTGCAAGATGCTGTTGATATTCTTCTGTTAAGATGCTAAACTAGGGCAAGGGTCAAAAAACTATTCCTGTAAAGATTCAGATTGTATGTATTTCAAGATCTGTGGACCACACAATCTCTGTTGTAACTACTCAACACTTCCGGAATAAGGCCAGTCAGCAACAGTGTAAACATTGATGAGCATGACTGTGTTTTAATAAACTTTTATTCTAAAAAAAGATTACAGGTGGCATTTAGCCTGGAGGCCATAGTTTGCCAAATTATAATTTAGAATATTAATTTGGCTTATATAAAATACTTCTATATTAGTGCTAGTATTAATAACACAAATATATTAATGTTAACTTAGAATATGTAAGAAACTCCTATAAATTAGTTTTAAAATATGAACAATGCTTTAATAAAATGGGCACAGACTTAACTAGACACTTTACTAAAGAAGATATACAAATGGCCAACACATACATACACAAAGGAAATAAATGGCCAACACATGAAAAGTTTTTCAACACTTTGTTTTAACACAAATCAAATGTTTAAGTTCTACTTTCTTGAGAATAAATAGTGTAGGCTTTTGATTAGTTTAACCCACCTAGAAAGCCTTCTGATTTTGATTAAGAGATGTAGTCTCCCTTCTCACTACAGAGCTATTTACAGTAATAATGGGTGGGAGATGATGGGATGCCCCCATGTTGGCTAAGGTGGACTCCCCAACACTGTTGCAGCAGGTTCAGAATTCAAGGTGCTACAGATGCTTTTCCTTAAAATCTAGTCATCAGTTTTGTGGAATCTATCTGTGACTTTTAAAAAATACATTTCTGAACTAAAAAATGGCACTACTGCTCAACCTAGCAATCTCACTACTGGGTATCTATAGAAGTGAAAATAAATCTTTTATCAAAAAGACACCTGTAATGGGGCAGAGCAAGATGGCGGAATTGAAGCTTACCTAGTTAGTTCCCTGCTGGAACATCAAAGTTTAACAACTATCTGCACACAGAAAATTGCCATCACAAGAACCAAAAATCAGGTGAGCAATCATAGTATGTGATTTTAATTAAGTATCACAGAAAGAGGCAGTGAAAAGGGCAGGAAAGACAGTCTTGAATCACTGATAAAACCCCTCCTTCATCCCCAGCAACAACTGTGTAGCTAAGAGAGAGAAACTTTGCAATTTGGGGAGGGAGAGTTCAGTGACTGAGGAACTTTACATTGGACTTAGTGCTGCCCTGCCACAGTGGAAAATAAAGATCTGCTGGGCCCAGCCAGCACCTTTACATGAAGAGAGCATTTCAAGCAGCCCTAGCCAGAGGGAAATTGCCCATCCCAGCAGTTGGAACTTGAGTTTCTCAGCAAGCCTTGCCATCACAGGCTAAAGTGCTCTGAGGTCCTAGGTAAAGTTGAAAGGCAGTCTAGTAAACAAGGACTGCAATTTCTAGGCAACTTCTAGTACTAGGCTGTGCTTAGAGCCAGTGGACTAACACATGACCTAGGGAAATACCAGCTGGTGTGGCTAAGGCAGTGCTTGCACAATCCCTCCCTCAACCAAAAGCAATGCAGCTTGCAGCAACAAAAGTGACACCTTCCTTCAGCTTAAGGAGAGGAGAGTGAAGAGTAACAAAATCTTGCATCTTAGGAGCTAGTTCAGACATGGTAGGATAGGGCAGCAAACAGAGTCATGAGGCCCTAGCTCTTGAGCAACTTTCCTAGACACACCTTGGTTTAAAAGGGAACTGCTTCCTTGAAGGGAAGGACTTATTCCTGGCAGAATACCTCACCTGTGATGAATGGTATGGGTCTGTGCCCCACCCAAATCTCATGTTGAATTGTAATTCCCAGTGTTGGGGGAGGGACCTAGTGGGAGGTGATTGGATCATGGGGGCATATTTCTCCCTTGCTGTTCTTGTGATAGTGAGTTCTCATGAGATCTAGTTGTTTAAAAGTATATAGCACTTCTCCCTCACTCTCTCTCTGGCTCTACCATGGTAAGATGTGCTTGCTTCCCCTTTGCCCTCTGCCATGATTATAAGTTTCCTGAGGCCTCCCAGCCATACTTCCTGTTCAGCCTGTGGAACTGTGAGTCAATTAAACATCTTTTCTTCATAAATTAACCAGCCTCCGGTAGTTCTCTATAATGGTGTGAGAATGGACTAATACACCTGCTGACTCAAGATCACTTGGGCCCTGAATAACCAGCAGAAATACCCAGAAAGTATGTCATGGGCCTTGAGCTCTGAGGCATGCTGGCTTCAGCTATGGTGGCTATGATCAAAGACTCCTATGTGAGAAAAGCATAGGTGAAAATAAAGGGAACTTCATCTTTCATCTTTATTACCAACTTGGCCACAGTAGGGCAAAGCAACAAGAGGCTCTTGGGGTCCCTAGTCCAGGCCTAAGTTTTTGGAAAGAATTTCTGGACCTTCCTTTGGCCAGAGGGAGCCCACTGCCCTGAAGGGTAAGTTCCAGGCCTATCAGCATTCACCACAAGCTTATAATAGAGTACTTGGGCTTTAAGTGAACATCATTGGTGGCCTGGCAGAACCTCCATGGACTAGTCATGGTGGTGACTGCAGGGAGAGGCTCCTTCGTCTGAATAAAGGATAGACATGAGCAGGAAGGACTTTGTATTATGGTGTGGGTGTCAGCTTGGATGCAGCAAAATATAACATTAGGCAAACTTCTAAGGTGTTTGATTTCAATTCCTGGCTCCCAGACAGCGTCTCTGGACATGCCTGGTGCCTGGAAGAACTTGCCACCCTGAAGGAAGGGTCTTGGGCAAGACCCAGTGCTGCGCTGACTTTAGGTCTCACTCAGCACAGTCCCAGTGGTGCTGGCCACAGGGGTGGTTGCATCACCACATCCCTAGCCCCAAGTAGCTCAGCACAGAGAGAGAGAGAGAGAGAGAGAGAGAGAGAGAGAGAGAGAGAGAGAGAGAGAAACATCCATGGAAAAACAACAAGATTCTCTGTCTGGTAATCAAGATAATTCTTCCAGATCTTATTCAAAACCACCAAGATGGTGCTTCCATGAGTCTAAAAAAACTACAGCAGCATTAGGCTCAGGGCCTAAGTTCCTCTGAGTACCTGAAAAGTCCTTTCAAAAGACAGGTACAAACAAGCACAGACTGTGAAAACTACAATAAAAATACCTAACTCTTTAATGCCCAGACATTGATGAACATCTATAATCACTGACTCGATCCATGAAAACATGATCTCACCAAATGAACTAAATAAGGTACCAGGCACCAATCCTAGAGGATCAGATATATATGACTTTTCAGACAGATAATTCAAAACAGCTATTTTGATAAAACTGAATAAATAGCTATTTTGAGGCAACTCAAGAAAATTCAGTCTAACACAGAAAGAAATTCAGAATTCTATCAGATACATTTAATGAAGAGATTAAAATAATTAAAAAAAATGAAACAGAAATTCCAGAGTGGAAAAATGGAACTGACATGCTGAAGGATGCATCAATCTTTTCATAGCAGAATTGATCAAACAAAAGAAAAGAGTAGCGAGCTTGAAGATATGTTATTAAAAATACATGGAGGATAAAAAGAAAAGAAAGAAAACACACCTACAGGATCTAGAAAATAGCCTCAATAAAAGCAAATCTAAGAGTTATTGACAATAAAGAGGAGGTAGAGAAAGAGAGAGAGGTAGAAAATTTATTCAAAGGAATAGTATCAGAGAACTTTCCAAACGTAGAGAAAGATATTAACATTCAAGTACAAGAAGGTTATAGGACACCAAGCAGATTTAACCCAAAGAAAACTACCTCAAAGCATTTAATAATCAAACTCCCAAAAGGCAAGGATAAAGCAAGGATCCTAAAAGCATCAAGGGAGGAAAAACAATAACAAAGAAATAATAATATACAATTGAGCTCCAATATATCTGGCAGCAGACTTTTCAGTGGAAACCTTACAGGCCAGGAGAGAACTGCAAGGCATCTTTACAGTGCTGAAGGAAAAAACTTTTACCATAGAATAGTATATCTTGTGAAAATATTCTTCAAGTGTGAAGGACAAATATAGACTGTCCCAGGCAAACAAAAGCTGAAGTATTTCATCAACACCAGACCCGTCCTACAAGAAATGCTAAAGGGAGTTTGCCAGTCTGAAAGAAGACTCTTAATGAGCAAGAGGAAATGATCAGAAGGTACAAAACTCTCTGGCAAGAGTGAGCATACAGAAAACAGAACATTATAACATCATAAGGGTGCCGTGCAAAGTACTCTTAAATAGAAAGACTGATGAATAAATCAAGAATAATCACTACAGTGACTTTTCAAGATGTAGACAGTACAATCAGACATAAAAAGAAACAACAAAAGTTTAAAAATGGGGGAGAAAAAGTGTGGAGTTTTTCTAGTTTTCTTTCTGCATGTTTGTTTGTGTATGCAATCAGTGTTGTCATCAGTTTAAAATAATAAGTTATAAGATAGTATTTGCAGGGCTCATAGTAACCTCAAATCTAAAAGCATACAATGGATACACAAAAAATAAAAAGCAAGAAATTAAAGAACACTACCAGAGAAAATCACCTTCACTGAAAAAGACAAGAAGGAAAGAAAGAAGGAAGATAAGACCACACACACACACACACACACAACACAACAACAACAACAACAACCAGAAAACAAATTTTAAAATAGTAGGAATAAGTCTCTAGTAGTCAATAATAATGTTGAATGTAAATGCACTAAACTCTCCAGTCAAAAGACATAGAGTGATTGAAATGATTTAAAAAAAAATAAGATCCAATGATCTCTTGCCAATAAGAAATATATTTCATCTATAAGGATGCATATAGACTGAAAAAAAGATAAAAACTGTAAGAGAAAAGAAGGTTACTTTATAATAATAAAGGAGTCAATTCAGTAAGTGGATATAATGATTATAAATATATATGCACCCAATACTAAAGCACATGATATATGAAGCAGATATTATTAGAGATAAAGAGAGAGATAAATCCCAATACAATAGTAGCTGGAGATTTCAACACCTCACTTTCAGCTTTAGACAGATCTCCCAGATAGAAAATCAACAAAGAAACATCAGAAATGCATTAAAACACCATGTAAATACAAATGAAATTTAATTACATTAACAAATTTTAATATTTGACAATTCAATTATTTCCCCTCCAGAAATGCCACAGATGTTTAACAAATATTTGATACCTAACACATGAAAGGCATCCTAGGGTGTATATGAAGAACTGATCTTTGGAATTTCATAGTTCAGAGCACCAGAAGCTGAGAAATCAGGTAAATCTTAATTCAAATCCCCTATCTGCCTTTTAACTATCTGTATGAGCATGGAGGAGATACAGCAAATCCTTTGTTTTCTTATCTGGGAAGTGGGCATAGTAATACCTACTTCACATGTTTTTAGAGAAATAAGTGAGATTGTGCACATAAAGTGCCACAGGGTACCCAGACATAGCAGGCAGCTAGATATTAATTGCTTTTCCCATTTCCTTTACAGATTAAAAACTCAGCTCTAAAGAATTAAGTAAGGGGTTGCCAAGAATACCATGCAACCAGCTTCAGAACTACACATGATCTTTATCCTTCTGACCTGTAAACATAGAAAGGTATTGATCTCCTAGTAGTGATTGTGCACAGAGCATAGAGCATCCTCACTGCACTCAGAACAGAGACTCTGACTGCACAAACATCAACTAGCAAAAGCTCTGCTGAAGACACTGTGCCTTCCTAGATGTAAAGACATCATAGAACTTCCCCTTTCAAAAATTATTTTCCAACTTATCTGCCTACATTTATGGGAGTGTTCAGTCTCACTTTTGTTATGAACTTGGATAAATAATTGATTGGGATAGTGAGTGTTTGCTACCACTCACATTCCTCAAAGCAGATTTCATAATGCATGCCTGGGTCCTGAAAGACCCAGATAGAAGCAGACACCAATTTCTTGTCGTACTCTCTATACTCTCGTGTAAATCTGCACAACATTTCTCTAACTCTCAAGCTAAGAAATAGACCATATGTTGAAATACAGCAATGCAAAATGCCTAATACACAATTAATATAGTGGTGCTTACCCCAAATGACCCTTTGATGTTGCTGACATGTCCACAATGATTACATTCTTTCCTCTTCCATGTCAGAGGTTATGGCTGTAATTTCCTGCTTTTAAAAAATTATAAATTTTCTTATCTCATACCCTGGCAAGATAGTATCTTTTTATATCATCCCCAAGTCTTGCCTTTTTTTCTCAACACTCCAACAATCCTTATTAATATAAGGATTACCAAGGCATGTGCACATCTTCTCATGCTGGGGTACGGAGCCTTTAGAATCTCTCCATATTAATCTTATCTGCTAAAAGAAATCCACACCATTTAATTTACCAGAATCAATTTAAATATTCTAATGGCTGCATGAAGAATCAGTTGTACCAATCTGTAAAAATGTGTTTTAAATTTGTGGAATAGCTAAAGCAATTTGTTTTTCACAGAAGCCAGGTTCCAAAACTGAGGACTCATCAGAACAGTTAATGTATAAATATCAGTAACTCGATAAAAATTCATTTCAAACAAAGGTCTGCTTCTAAGGGCTTAGATTTGGAGATGAAAAATAATCATAAGAAAAAAATATTAATTGGAAAATAACATCAAATTTTATGAAATCTGGAAGCTTCATACAATTGCATAGCAAGTTGCCCAAAAACAGAGCTTCGGTTTTCTTCACTAACTAGCTAGGTGACCTTGACATTGCTTTATCTCTCCAAGTCCTAGTGATAAAGACATTGCTTTATCTCTCCAAGTCCTAGTTACCCTGACAACAAAAGAGAAATTATGACATTATTTATTTCATACAGTTACCATGAGGATTGAATGAACTAACGTGTGTTGAACTACTTAAGTGACAAGGGCATATGCATTCTTGCATGAGTTTTCCCATGTTTCTCCTTCCCAGTCCTTTAAATGAAAGGGGGATTTGTCTTTTTTCTTTTCTTTCTTTCACTTTGATTTTTTTTTCATGGCATTTCTTTCATTTGCCCTATAAAGAATTCTAGTGTTGCTTACTCCATTCTCAGGCTTTGTGATATAGATTCAGAATAGTGGTGGGTGCCATGGGGTGGAGAATAACAATGGCAGAGAGAAATAAAAAGACAAACCCTGCGAAAACCTCAGGGGGAGCAAGAAGCAGTTGTCTGAGAGACATCAGAGCAATGACATATTGTATATTTTAGGAGAAGAAAAGGCTTTTGAGATGTGTTGAGATCTATATTGCTGTGGATTAACAACTGAAAACCCTTTAATGATCTTCAAGAAATGGAAATAAATATTGGCATTTCCTTTAAATTACTTTCAGTTGATGGGCAGTGCTTCTTTGAATGTGATTCTGCACAGACACTGAGTCACATGGAACTTCAGCTTAAGTTACTGCCCCAGTGACAACAGTGATGATGATGATGATAATGATGATGATCATCATGATGATGTATGATCTTCCTGTACGCAAGTGAGTGGGAGAGCTGTCATCACTAATTTTCCATGGAAACAGGATACTGTTTTTCATCAAAGTGCACTGAAGGGAGATAGCATTAAAAAAGAATATTCTTCATTCTAAATGGCAAATTGAGGACTCTGAGGAATTGTAAGCAAAATTGTAAAGTTTGTAACTTTAAGCAATATTTGCCACAGTAGTTTCTAAAAGACCCCAGACTGGATAACAACAACCAGCCAGAAACTCCTAAAACATTTTGACATAAAAGAAAACACACCTGGAAGTAGAGAATAGGAAAAGCCAAAATCAGATCAGGAACAGCTTGTAGTAGTTAATATTTAACAGGAAAAAAAAAACTTTGGTTTTCCATTTCCACCTCTGTAAAATAAAGAAAGGAGTTAAGGATCATACAGTTCCAAGAAGCACTAACATCTCAGAGAGTTGCCTTCGAGATAGAAATGGTGAAGTAAAAAACATAGCTGAGTTGTTAGAGCTCTGAAGGCTTTACTTGAGCTCCAATTAAAGAGACGTAGTCTCAAAACCTTTACTGAGTATAAAATCACATATGGATTTTTTTAAAAGAATTCTTTAGTTGAAAAATATTTGATGTTAAGTTAGCAAGTCTACTTCTTGCTCATTCCTAAGTGACTCGAGACATAATACATTTTAAATATTGCTCGAACAATATTTTCCATTTAAAATCTGTATGATTGTGTTCAATCAGTAATTCATTTTTAATGTTTTCATGAGGTAATTTTTCTAAAGAATAGTATTTTATTAGAAGGGCCATTTTAAATAAATAAAGTATTCAACTCTAGAATTTAAAAACAAAAAAGCAAAACAAATTCAATGAAATCAATAGATTTAAAAAATGAATTAATGTGACAAAGGTAAAATCTTAAGCACAGTGACCAACACAGAATAAACAATAATATACTTTAGCTAAATAAAAATAAGAGGTTTATCAATAATTCAGAAAGCAGAAAAATATCATAATTAATAAACCAAGAACTGAATAACTGGAGTGTATGAGTTGGAGAGAGGTGAAGTAGGAGACAGTAAAACAGACCAAACAGGCCCACCAGGTGTGGGTGGCACACACCTTCAATCCCAGCACTTTGAGAGGCAATGATAGAAAGATTGCTGACTCCAGGTGCCCAGAAGGCTGTATGTCACTGTACTCCAGCCTAAGTGAGAGAGTGAGACTTTGTCTCTGGAAAGAAACAACAAACAAACAAAAAAGACCAAACATTATCAAATCTGACTAAGGAAGAATCAAGTCACAATCCAAACAAATACACTAGAAAGAAAAGAATAGACAAGTGATATAAAAGATAGGTCAAAAAAAGTAAGCCAGAGATAGTAGCACTTGCCTACAGTCCCAGCTACTGAGGAGGGTAGGAGAGAGGATTGCTTGAGCCCAGAAGTTTTGAGTTCAGCCTGGGCAATGTAGCAAGACTATGCCTCTTGAAAAAAGAAAAAGAAAAAATATATTGTGTCGATTTTTTAAATTGAGGCTAGATTTTATTCTAACCAGCAAATCTGTCCAATTTCTATCCCACTAGATTTACTGTTTTATTTTTTCATATATTAAATTGTTTTCTATCATAGGGATAGTTTTCAAGTGATTCATTCTGTTTAGAATATATATCAAACTTTTTCTCAAAAAAAAAGATTCTGGTCCCACACTGGTTTACTTGTATGTTCTTTCAAGCTTTCAGAAGAAAAATAATTTCCATGCTGTATAAACTACTCAGAGGATATTTAAAATAATGTCATGCCAACACAACCAGCAGCTAGAAGAAAAACTGTCTCAGTAGTTAAGAAGTATTTGAGCACATCATTTTATTTCTTTCCTTGAACTCCTTGAGTTTACAATTTTAAAAATTAAATGCATCCACTAGCATTTTCTCAGTTCTGCCATTAAGAAAATTACCCATTTTAACGAAATAGAAATTAACATTCACTCTGGCCTTACTCATGCCAGAGCTCAGTGGTATCACTTCCATAAAACAATGAATTGCTGCTCAGGCTGCCTGACTTTATGACTTGGTGGTTCTGACAGAGCACAGGTCATAATCAGGAACTCTGAGTCTACAATCACTGGTCCCAAAGTCAGGCACTCCTTATTCACATCTAGGATGGTCAAATAGCACTCTTATTTGAACAGTTTATTAAGTGTAACTCTCTGATGCAAATGACATGCATTGCTGTAGAACTATAGATGTCTTCATCATTATTCTCCTATTTGACATTTTCTATAAACTCCATACAATGTCTTTCTCCCACCACAGATACATCTAACGCTAGATTGTATCACCCAAGTAGTAATGTTACTGGTGTTGCAGCCTGGATCTGACTGACTGCTTTTCTGCTGTAGACACTACTAAAGCTGGAAGCCTTCCTTTTAACTTACTTTGTGACTTAAAGCTGTATTTCCAAGAATGGAATAATAAGCCTCTCCAAAAATGAAAAGAAAAAAACAAAAACTCCATCAGTCCATTTTAGTGGTGAAAAGTACAAAATGCAATAATTTGTCTTTTATTCTGGAAGGGTATTTCTTGCCATGTACCAGACCACTGGACCCCTAAGAATTTCAGTGATATATTGAGCCCCTAAATCTTTATTGGGTTTATTCCCCACTCTGTGGAAAGCATGTATATGTAGTTAAGAAAAGGAAGAAAAATAAAAATAAAAAGAGTTATATGATCACTTTTCTTTTTTCTTTTATTGCATTTTAGGTTTTGGGGTACATGTGAAGAACATGCAAGATTGTTGCATAGTTACACACATGGCAGTGTGATTTGCTGCCTTTCTCCCCTTCACCTATATCTGGCATTTCTCCCCATGCTATCTCTCCCCAACTCCCCACCCCCCGCTGTCCCTCCCCTATTTCCCCCCAACAGACCCCAGTGTGTGATGCTCCCCTCCCTGTGTCCATGTGTTCTTATTGTTCAACACCCACCTATGAGTGAAAACATGTGGTGTTTGATTTTGTGTTCCTGTGTCAGTTTGCTGAGAATGATGGTTTCCAGGTTCATCCATGTCCCTACAAAGGGCACAAACTCATCATTTCTTATGGCTGCATGGTATTCCATGGTGTATATGTACCACATTTTCCTTGTCCAGTCTAACATTGATGGACATTTGGGTTGGTTCCAGGTATTTGCTATTGTAAACAGTGCTGCAATGAACATTCGTGTGCACGTGTCCTTATAGTAGACTGATTTATAATCCTTTGGATATATACCCAGTAATGGGATTGCTGGGTCAAATGGAATTTCTATTTCTAGGTCCTTGAGGAATCGCCATACTGTCTTCCACATGGTTGAACTAATTTACACTCCCACCAACAGTGTAAAAGTGTTCCTATTTCTCCACATCCTCTCCAGCATCTGTCGTCTCCAGATTTTTTAATGATCACCATTCTAACTGGCGTGAGGTGGTATCTCAATGTAGTTTTGATTTGCATTTCTCTAATGACCAGTGATGATGAGCATTTTTTCATATATTTCTTGGCCACATGTATACATGTATATCTTCTTTTGTAAAGTGTATGTTCATATCCTTCACCCACTTTTGAATGGGCTTGTTTCTTTCTTGTAAATCTGTTTTAGTTCTTTGTAGATTCTGGATATTAGCCATCTGTCAGATGAGTAGATTGCAAAAATTTTTTCCCATTCTGATAGTTGCTGATTCACTCTAATGACTGTTTCTTTTGCTGTGCAGAAGCTGTGGAGTTGGATTAGGTCCCACTTGTCTATTTTGGCTTTTGCTGCCAATGCTTTTGGTGTTTTGGTCATGAAGTCCTTGCCTATGCCTATGTCCTGGATAGTTTTGCCTACATTTTCTTATGTTTTTATGGTGCTAGGTCTTATGTTTAAGTCTTTAATCCATCTGGAGTTAGTTTTAGTGTAAGGTGTCAGGAAGGGGTCCAGTTTCTACTTTCTGCACACGGCTAGCCAGTTTTCCCAACACCATTTATGAAACAGGGAATCCTTTCCCCATTGCTTGTTTTTGTCAGGTTTGTCAAAGATCAGATGGTTGTAGATGTGTGGTGTTGCCTCCAAGGCCTCTGTTCTGTTCCATTGGTCTGTATCTCTGTTTTGGTACCAGTTTCACGCTGTTTTGATTACTGTAGCCTTGTAGTATAGTTTGAAGTCAGGTAGTGTGATGCCTCCAGCATTTCTAGACATTTTTAAAGTTCAGAGTGCAGTTTGTTCCTAATGTTTCTAAGAACTTTCTATGTCCGTGATTGTTAAAATTCTGTCTACACCCAAATCTAGGTATACCACATACACTCACAATTCAGTAATGTGGAAAATTCCCAGGGGACTACGGCTCACAGAAACTACTGATCCAAAACCTCATTTTACAGATTAGCAAAATAAGGCCAAGAGAGGGAAGGAAACCTACTCACATGCACACAACAAGTTTAATGACAGTGCTGATATCAATTAAGCATAAAATAATGCTGAGACACCTTCTGGTACCCAAATTGTCCTTTATTCTATATCCTGTTTGAGTTTTAATGTTTTTACACAACTGGGAAATACTTAAGGTACAAATTAATAAATTTAAAAAAAAATCTCAGTATAGAAAGTACATTTAATAAACTAAAGCAAAAACCAAAGACCTGAGAAGATCCAAGAGATCAAGACAAGCTATAAACCAGAGTGTGAAGTATCCAAGGAGCTACTCTTAGTTGAGCCATATTCTCCTCAGCTTCCAGTTATTTGATAAACACGTCAGCAAAAGTTTCAATGTTTTAAAATATAAACAAATGCAGACTTTATTTTGTACTGTACAAAGTGCTAATTTCGGTAGATCCATTAAAATAGAACATTTTAAAAAGATCATTAATAAAAGTAATGATCACTCAAATTAATGTTACACAGTTTGCAGCATTTTATTGCTAGTGTTTTAATTCAGCATGAGCAACATCAAAGTACTTATATAGCTAGTTTCTAAAACTTTACAGAAAACCCAGTACAATTCCAAGTGCTTATAACCAGTATGAAATATGTTTATATTAGAAATAAGTGGTTATCTACATATTAACAAGAAACTGTGGTCCTCAAATATGCCAATTTTAGAGAATCTAGTAACTACTGATAGTAACTATATAAATGTTTTGGAAAAAAGTTACATGTACAAGCCATACTTGCTCTGAGGTGGTAACTAGACATCAGTTTCCAGAGCTTCAACAATGTGTGCAGCAGAAGGGCGATCTTTAGGGTCTTCATTAGTGCATACAGAGAAGAGTTCAATTACTTTCTGGTATGAGTCATCTAGTTCTTCCATATTAATGGGTGGCCTAGTTCCCAAAGCTGCATAGTATGCTTCATCATCAAAATCACTTTCATCAAAAGTTTTATCTTGAAGGAGTTAAGAGATTAAAACAAACAAAATCACTTTATGTTGTGGAAAAGCTTAAGAGCTCACCCTCCTACTGAAATAAGAATTTATGGTCCAGTATGCTTTCCATTCCGCTGTAGACAGAATAGAACTGTCTTCCATTGTCTTGCCTTCAAGTAGATTGGCTTTTAGTTTTGGATTTAGACCCCTACTCCCACCCTTCCTATGACAGCTTTCCAATCTTTTTATCAGGTAAGGAGAGTTTTTAAGGTAATTTTTTGCTTCTCTGGACAGCCTCAATTTTTCTCCCTATTCTCAATCTACGTCTCATTTGTTTGAGATTAAACCTTGGTTGTACCAAATCAGTCATCAGTACTAATTAATATATATCTTAGAAATTATGCCACTAAATCATATAACTTGCTCTTTCAAATTTTAAAACATAAAGAATTATAAAATATATATAAACTAATCTTTAGTAAGAAATGAGACTGGGATTTGTTATAAATTGTATTCATACCTTCATCATCATCATCATCATCATTTGAAAGATTAACATGTGGAATCGATAAAGTCATCATCTCCCACAGAGTAAGGCCAAAGGCAAATATGTCTGCCTTGTCAGTAATAACACCATTCTCCTCCAAAGCTTCTTTGGGTTTCCATGGCTCTGTGCCAATATAGCAAGCCTCAGGGTCAGTCACTGAAACAAGCAAAATGGTTATGAAGGCAGGCACTAGAAATTACAAAAAGGAAAGCAACCATGATTTGAACAAGTAGTTCACAGGTTAATCAGTGTAACCAGTAAATGTGAAAATACACTTAATAAGGATTACTTTCTACCTTTCAGGTTGGTAAATATTCAAGAAGCTGGTCACTTGGCAAGTATATAGAAAAACAGCAATTCTCTTAGTAGTAGGAATATAGAATATGGATGTTGAAAATTACAGACTCTGGAGCCAGACTGCCTTGCTTGGGTTCAAGGACATGCAAACTGTGTAACTTTGAGCAGATCACTTCTAGACTTGATTTTCTTCGTTTAGTGAGCAATATTAAGCTGAGAGAAGTACCATTTCTATACTTCCATGATTGCTATGTCAGAGAAAAGGGAAAGGGACTAATCACACATTGGCTGTTTTTTAAAGCCCAAGAAAGAAATGAGTCCACTCACATTTCCATTGAAATTTTAGTCAGCTTGTCAATTTCAATGAAAAAGTCAGCTAGAATTCTGAATCTCTAGGTCAATTTGGTAAGAATTAACACCTTATTAGTATTGAGTCTTCCAAACCACATTCATATATTTTTCCACTTGATTATATATTAGTGAATTTTCTCAGTGATGCTTTATAGTATTCATTACAGAGGACTTAGACTTTTTTAGTTATGTTATATTCTGAAATATTCTGGGTTTTGATGCTTGTAAATTGTTTTTAAACTGCCATTTTCAATTATTTACTGCTAATACAAAGAAATATTGCTAACTTCGCTTAATCTAATAGTGGTTTTATAGATTCCTTGGGATTTTCTATCTAAACAACATATCAACTGCAAATAGGGACTGTTTTGATTCCTTTCCAGTTTTGCGTTCTTCATTTCCTTGCCTTATTTCAGTGCCTAGGGCTATAGAACTGTTAAATAACACTGCTAAGAGCAGGCATCCTGGCTTGGTCCCTACTTTGGTATGATACCTGCAGGTTCTTCTGTACACAGCCTTTCTCAAGGTAAGATCCCTTCTATTTCTAGTTAGCTGAGAGATTAACTTTTTTTTTTAATCAAAAATAGATGTTGGATTTTGTCAAACAAGTTTTCTGCATCTTTTGAGATGATACATAGTTTTCAAATTTGTTAATATGGTGATATTGCCTGTCCCCAGCTTTCAGGTATAATTGACAATTATATATGTTTAAGGTATACAACTTGATGTTTGATATACATAAACACTGTGACCTGGCGACCACAATCAAGCTAATTAACATATCACTTCATATAGTTTCCATTTTCTTACTGTGTTTGAGAATACTCAAGATCTACTCTCAGCAAATCTCATGTACAGTATTGTTAACAATGGGCAAAAAGTTTCCATTACTAAGGATGGGTACATTCTGGTGATGGTAAAGTACAGCACAGTGAGGACACTGATGGTTGAACGTTAAACTTTTCCTTCCTGGACTAAGTCCTAGTTGGTTAACATGTAGTGTCCTTATGTACTGTTGGACTGAATTTGCTAATATTGTGTTAAGGATTTTGATATCTGTGTTTGTGAACGATACTGAACTATGATTTTTTTTATTCTGGGTACATAGCAGGTATACATGTTTATGTGTTAATGAGATATTTTGATACAGGCATGCAGTGCATAATAATCATATACAGGATTGATGGGATGTACCATAATATGCTGGGTTTTGATATTAAGAGTTATGCTTACCTCAGAACAAACTGGGCAGTGGTCCCTATTCCTCTATTTTCTGAAAAAGTTTGTGTAAAATCGGTGTCATTTGTTCCTTGGATATTTGGTGAAATTCAACAGTAAAACATCTGGGTCTTGAGTTTTCTTTGTGGGGATGTTCCTTAATAGACATAGGGCTATTTGGATTTCCTATTCTTAATTTTGGTAATCTGTACTTTTCAAAGAAACTGTCCTTTGCATCTGAGTTGTCAAATTCATTGCCATAAAGCTGTTTGTAATAGTCTTATTCTTTTTTTTTTTTTTTTTTTGAAAGAGAAAAGGAGAAAGAGCAAAAGAAAGAAAAAGAATTAGAGAAAGAGGGAGAGAGAACGGGATTCTTGTTTTATTGCCCAGGCTAGAATGCAGTCTAAAAATGGGTATTAAAAACCTCTTTTATGCCAATAATTGTGGTTAACAATGGAGACAGGAAGGAATAGGGGATGAAAATAAC
>CAUYQU010021666.1:0-27453 GCA_963574635.1 Cheracebus regulus
AACGGCCGCCCAGATTTTTGTGAGTTTTTGTGTGGAGACCCGCTGGGCCAGCTGAAACAGGTGTGCTGCAAACTCGTGCTGTTTTTCAGCCTGGGAATCTCCTGGTCTGTGGGCAGTAAAAGCTTGTTTGAAAATGCAGTCATCACTCACCCTCTGCATTCTTGACGGGAACTGCACTCCAGAGTGGTTCCTATTCGACCATCTTGGATCCTCTCCAAAAAAGATCATGTTTTCCAAGTAGGCTGTGTCATAAAAGAAGGTCAGAATGGCTGGGTAGCTTTCTCATATGCAGCCATTGTATGCCTAGACCCTGGTAATGCAGCACATGGAGAGAAGCACTCCAGTGCCCTACCTTCATACCAGGGGGGGCTGTGCTGATCTTTTTCAGATGCCAAAGTGTTTACCAATTACAAATCATGATTGTCAGCTTCTCTGCCTTGTGTTCTAGTTGATGGATGAATTCTTTCCAGTCTCACAAGAGTTTAACTGCCTTTATAATGTGAGGTTATAAGAGCTTATATTAGGTATACTTTGAAGCAGAGTCTTTAAATGATTTCAAGAACAATGCTTGCCCTCCTAAAGTGGAGCAGGGGACCCAGAAATTGGCTCTCAACCAATCGGTGTGCTCTCCCACGAATGGGCATTGATGAGGGGGAAAAAAGAAAGAATCTCTAGAAACCTGGGACTCAAGCCTGGGAAGGAAGGAGAAGTGAGAAACACATCACAAACAGCTATTATACCCTGGGAGTCTTCAAATCAGGGGCTGGGGTATAACCACAGATGATCTGTTCTCTAAGACTTAGTGGTAGCTCATTTGTGAAAAATAAATAAGCAAGCTTTGATGTGAGATAGATTGTTTATTTCATGAAAACTCTTGTTGCATCTGACCATAGAAAACTGCATTCCTGGATGATCATCCCTCATCAATCCCGTGAAGAACACTTCGGTATTATAAGCATGGCTGACACCAAGAGATTTTATAGTCTCTCTGTTATACTTATTATAAAAAGTTTATGAAGAAGTTGCTTCAGAACAACATAGCAAATTGTCTCTATGGAACCCTGCAGTAACAATTTCTCCACATCCCAAGTCTAAGAGTGCATGTTTTTTCCAAGCAACTAATATATATCCATTATACAAGATTGAATTAGGTAACTGAGAACACTTCTGTCCACGCTGGCTGCTGGGAAATTCAGAGTCCACGCTGCAGCTCAATGTAAGTGACTGCAGGACATTAGAGTATGACACTAGATATTATCATTTTTCTTCTAATTTTGCAAGTTTTACTATGTTGATAATTATGTGCTTTTAATGGTGTTTTATTTTTTTCTTAGTCTATTTTTTGTATCTGTGTAAGCTACCTCAGATTTTTTTGGAAAGGGGTCAAATATAAGTAATGATTAAGAATTGTCATCTTTATATCCATGGGATGGTCTCAACTTAGTCTTGAACACAGATGCCCAGAAACAATTTATAAAAAAGGAAGAGAACACAAGCACCCAGACTCATGGCTGTCAGCTTTGCCCGAACTCCTGAAGGTACGTGATATGCACCCCTTCCTATATACTGCAGCTTATTTGCCTGAGTGTGTGTAGAGGGCACAGCCCTGTGTCCGGCACACAGACGTGATTTTGATAATTTTGAAAACAAAAGTGTGCTCTCTGCATTGGTTCCCAAGTTTGCACAAGCAGTCTCTTCAGAAGGAAGCAACACTCAATGTTACAGGCAGAACAGATGGGCCATCCTAGTACTCCAGGTCCAGTAGCGATTTGGCAGTTTTACCTCTAAAATCATTTTCTAAAAATATGTAATTCAAATTTTTTAATTCAAATCCCAGTGAAAATAAAACAGGTGGGGAAAACCATTTTTGGCTACTATTCGCCTAACTTTGCTGAGCCAGAAATAAGGTAACATGTTCCTTTGGTAATGCGCAACATTCAAAGTCTTTGTGGTACCTGCAGCCTTCCACAGACATTGACCCAGAAATGCTTGCAGATAAGACACTTTCCCCAAAATACCACTATCTACCCGTTTGGTATATGAAGCTCATCACAGTGCAATCATTCATTTATTGGGCAAACATTTGTTGATCATTTGCTATACTACCTACCATGTGCGAGCTCACACACTCTAAGTTGTAAATCAAGTTTCAGAAATAGATCTTACATGTGCTTTTATTTTCCTTCATTTTGTCTTTTGGAAATATATGGGTTTATATGAACCAATTTTGATATTAAGACAAGTCTGCAAATACAATTGATGATATCAGAGGTGTGGAAAGCCATGGATGTCTGGCAGATATATTGTTCTGTTCCAGAGTGCCATAGTTATATTAGACTTGCTGCTATAAAATTAAGCTCAAACACATATTTTGCTGCTATGAAATTAAACTCAAAGACACTCAACATAGCTATAGAATTACACTTTAACAGGTATTGGTTTAACAAAATCAAAAGTTGTTTCTAGTTCATGTTAACAATCTTGGGAAAGTGAATAAATGTATGAGGTCTCCTGCCTCCCCTTAGTAATTCTGGGATCCAGAACTTCTTCCAAATTTTTTTGTGGTTCTGCTCTCACTAGAACTGCATCACCATCTGGGTTCAGCTGACAGACAGATATAAGTATGAGGGCACTCATGCCCGAGCATTTTATGGGTCAGTCCTTGTAGGGGCATTAATTTGCCCATATTTCCTCAGCTGTAATTCAACTGCTTGTCCACATGTCCACACCCACCTGCAGAGGAGACAGAGAGTTGGAACCCAGCTGTGGTCCAGAAGGAAGACAACTAAGATTTTGATGAACAATTGACAATTTCTGTTCATAGAAAGAAAATCTAGTTCCAGTGGGTGTTAGATGGAAGACATATTTGAGCTCAGTAAAAAGAAAAACCACTTAAAATTTTTAAATGTCCAGTGGTGCCACCCAGTGCTTTGTGATGTTGTGAGAGTTCCACATCATTCCTCAAGCCACGATGAGACAATCTGTATGGCAGGGCTGCTACAAAGACACTTTTGGCCTAGGGTGCAACTGAAGGGTGAGCATTGGCTCATGATAACTAGTAGTATAAAATAGTTTATTTTTTATAAAATACTACTTCATTTAGATGTTTAGTTAAATGTTATAACCTTTGAAGTCCCCCCTTCCTAAAAACAATCCCCATCTCCTTCTGATATCTTCCTTTAGTTTATCAGTATCCAGATTTATTATTATTATTACTATTTTTGAGACAGGGTATCACTCTGTCACCCAGGCTGGAATGCAGTGGTGCAATCTTGGCTTACTGCAACCTCTGACTCCTGGGTTCAAGTGATTCTCATGCCTCAGCCTCTCAAGCAGTCAGGATTACAGGTGCCCGCCATGACACCAGCTAATTTTTTTATTTTTAGTAGAGATGGGGTTTCACCATGTTGGTCAGCCTGGTCTTGAACTACTGACTTGAGTGATCCACCCACCTCAGCCTCCCAAAGTGCTGGGATTACAGGTGTGAGCCACTGCGTCGGCCCCCAGATTATAATGCATGCTCTGCTTGTTTGTTTACAGTCAGTTTCCCATTCTGATTCTGGGATGTTGGCTTCTTCAGGGCAAGAACTTTGACTCTGTGGTTTAATTCTATTTACCTATTCCTAGGACAGTGCTTGGGCACAAATATGTACAAACTTTTGTTGAATAGCACAAATGGATAAAGAGAATGTGGTATATGTAGACAGTGAAATACTATTCAGCCATTAAAAAGGGTAAAATTCTACCATGTGTGACAGAATGGTCTAACCTGAAAGGCATTGTGTTAAGTGGAATAAGCCAGGCATGGAAATACAAATATGACATGATCTCAGTCCTATGTGGAACTTTAAAAAGTTGAGCTCATAGAAGTAGAGTGGAACAGATTTTACTAGAAGCCGCAGGGCACAGTGGTGATGGGGTGGAGGAGAGGTTAGACGGCTGGTACAGTGTTTCAGTTAGATAGGGGAAGTAAGTTCTGGTGTTACAGGGCACAGTAGGCTCACTACAGTAACACTAATGTATGTATAATTCAAAAAAGAAGTTAGAAGAGAGCAATTTGATTGTTCTCACTACAAAGAACTGATAAATGTTTGAGTTACTGTGATTCTATCTTTGCACAATGTATCCATATATCAAAACATTCTGTTGTACTCAATGAATGTATACTATTATTATGTGTCAATTAAAAATTTTCTTCAAGTAGAAAAATAAATCTGGTAAATGAATACATATAAGCAGAAACAGTCTATACAAATGGTTAACCTACAGTGCAATCTTCACATAAATTTAAGAACAAAGTGCTGAAAGAACTAAGAGTACTTTGAATTCAGCATCTTCGTCCCTTCATTCTTTTGTTTGTACTGTCAGTCAATAACATTTGAAAGAGAAAAAGAAAAGAAGTGGTGAGAGATCTCTGGGGTCCTTCATATGAGGGAACTATCCCACTCTTAAGGGCTCCACTCTTAGGACCTAATCATCTTCAAAAGTCCTCACCTTCCTTCCAACTTTGTCACACTGGGGTTCAGGACTTTGACATATAAATTTTGTAGGAACACAAACATAGAAACAAATACATGGAATGTTGATGTGAGATTTTACAGTACTAGTGTGTCCTTTTTTTTTTTTTGAGATGGAGTTTTTGCTCTGTTGCCCAAACTAGAGTGCAATGGTGTGATCTCAGCTCACTGAAACCTCTGCTTCCTGGGTTCAAGTGATTCTTCTGCCTCAGCCTCCTGAGTAGCTGTAGGTATTATAGCTAAATGTTGTATTTTCTGTAGAGTTGAGTTTCACCATGTTGGCTAGGCTGGTCTCAAACTCTTGCCCTCAGGTGATCCACCCACATCACCCTCCCAAAGTGGTAGGATTACAGGCATGAGCCACCATGCCTGGCCTGTGTGTCCTCTTTTACCTTTCCATACTCCTATGGGTAAAGAAGGATGGCTTTCATATGTGATATAGGTGGACTACGGAGAAATCACAGGACTTGAAATCAGAAAAATCCAGAGCTTGGTTCTGCCACATGATAATTGTGCAACATTGGAAAACCCACTTTACCTATCAGACACTACAATTCCTCATCTGTAAACGAGATCCATAAATATTTCCTTAGTTGATATATCTTATAATGTATCTTATAGGCCTGGATCATGGTAATAAGTCAATAGAATATCAGTTGTACTAAAGATCAGGAGACACAGTCAACTACACTTCAGAATTGCAGAAGTGTTCTCTTGCCTTGCTCCATGACTGTATGAGTGAATGACAAGGCTGGTCACTCCTTGAGCATAATGGCCCTGCCCCACACTCTTCTCTAACCCTCAAAGTGCTGAACACACGTTGAGTTTAATGTAAGTAGTCAGTAAATCATTGTTGATTGTTTGGGGTTTATTAAGTGATATCTCACAGATTTGCATTAGATATTCACTCATTCTCTGTTTTTATGTATAATCATAGGAACTGCCCTATATTGTCTTTATAACCGATAAAAGCATTCACATTTGTCATTTTATTCTATCCTAAGATTAATCTTTAAAAAGTAGACACTTTTATCACTACTGTGCAGAAAAGGAAATCCAAGTGTTTAGAGGTTAAGAAATTTGTCCAATGTAGAAGACTTTCCAGTGATAGAGACATAACCTCAAATCCTCTTCTGATCCCCGATCTATGCTTGTCCAACCCCAGGAGAGCTCCCCAAGCCACTCATAGGTCACAGAACACCATGGGAACACAGAGAAATATTTCCTGGCCAGAAACAACCTATAAATTCCTTCCCAAGGGTTCCAAACGTTGTCTGCTAATGTGTCCCTGTATAAACAGCATCACTTAGCAGCCTTCCTGAGATGGCACAACTCGTTTCAGACCTTGACATCATGTCTGTAGGATTATCTTCTCCTCTGTTATATAAAAATAGTCTCTGCACTCATCATAGCCACAGCCACCGCACATGATGCCTCCTTATCTGGGACATGCAGGCCTCTCTGCAGTGAGCTCCACTTAGCCATGTGCCCTGGGAACCTCTGACCGCTGGTCAGCAGCACGGAAGCTGAAACATCCTGGGCTGTTCTGCGGCTGCCTCTTCCTGACAGTTTCCCAAGTCTATCTCTGGCCTCCAGTGTTTTCTTTTTAAGAGTAAAGAATGTTACTCACTGTCTGAATTGATCAGTACCTCATACTTAATGATTTATTAATTGGACAAATATTTGCTGAGTGCCTTTACTGAGCCTGGCTTTGTTCATGGCATGTGGGATAAATCCATGAATGGAAGAGACAATCATCCCTGTTCTAGGGGATTTTACATTCTAGTAAAGGGACATGAACTATCAGCAACAGTTATAACAGTTAAGTGAAGAATCTAGTGTAATGGAAGGGGACAAACACTATGGGGAAAATAACTCCTGGAGAAAAAAAAATGCAGGAGTCGGTTGGCAATTTTAATAAAGGAAAAAGTAAATCGCCCTCATTGAGCAGATAATATTTAAGCCAAGACTTGCATATCTGTAGGAAGAGAGTTTTGGACATAGGAGACAATCAGTGCAAAAGTCCTGCAGTATCAGGATGCCTGGCATGTTCAAAGCATTGAAGAAAGTTGGTGTGGCTGAAGCAGAGTGAGGGGTGAAGAGCAGAGAGGAGATCAGAATGGTGGGGCCAGGTCATGTTGAACCAGGTGACATAAGAGTCCTGCCAGCCTGTTGAAGGACTTTGGCTTTTACTGTGAGTGAAATAGGGAGCCATTGGAGAGAACTAAGGAAAGGAGGGATACAATCTGACTACTCTGTTAAGAATAGGAAACAATTGTAGTAATCCAGGTGAGAGATGTTTGGAGACTTGTAGGTAGCAGAGCAAAGGACAAGATGATATAAATGGTGTGCTTTCTTAATGGATTGGATATAGGATATTAAAGAAGAGACGTGAACGACTAAGGAATGGGGCTTACACAATGTAAGTATCTCAACTATTCTGCACATGAGGAGGTGTTATTAAAGTTTCAATTTACATTATGTTGATATTGAGATATCTAATCCATAGTCATGCATATCTGCTGAGCAGGCAGTGAGATACAAGCCTAAGAAAAAGAAAAAGTACTAGGGTGGGGATAAAAATCTGGGAATCTTCAGCATATAGGTGTATTTAAAGCCATGTGACTTGCTATGAACTGAATGTGTGTCCCTCAAATTCATATGTTGAATCCCTAATCTCTAATATGATGGTGTCTGGAGACAACCTCTCGGAGGTCATCAATTTTAGACAAGGTCACCTGGGCAAGGCCCCCATGATGGAGTTATTGCATCTCTCTGTGCCTGCACCAAGGAAATGTCATGAGAGGATATAACTAAAGAGAGGCTCTCACCAAGAATCTGACCATGCTGGCACCTTGACCTTGGGCTTCCAGACTTCTGAACCCTGAGAAACGAATGTTGTTACAGCCACCCAGCCTAGGCTAATTTGTTATAGAAGCCCGAACTGACTACGACAAAAGTAAATGAGAGAATCAAGGTAGGGGTGAAGACAGAACCAAAGACCAAGGACTGCATCTCAAACTCTCCAAAGGTTAGACTATGGGAGAAGTAGAGGAATCAGACAAAAGGCAAGAAGGAGCAGCAGGGAGGTGGGAGGGGGTTGTAGAAGTTCTTTGTTCTGGAAGTCAGATGAGGAAAAAGAGTAAGGGCAGAAGGGGCAGGAGGATTGATTGTGTCCACTGTTGAGGAGAGGTCAAGTAAGATGAAGACCAAGAACTCGCCATTGGATCTGGCAAACTGAAGGTCATCAGCGATGTTAGCAAAGACAGTTTCAGTGTTAGAGCTCAAGAATGAGTGGCAGAAGTAGAATTAGAGTTGGCAACTTTTTTGAAATGTTGCACTGCAAAGAAGTATTGAGAAGTGGGCAGTAACTGGTGGAATAAGAGGGGTCAAAAGAAGGTTTTGTTTTGTTTTCTAAAATGTGAGAAATAACAGCATGTTTGTAATCTGATGGAATAATCCAGTAGACTGTGCAAAATTGATGAAGAGAAACTTAATGAAATGGTGTTCTTGAGTAGATGGGGGAATAAGATCCGGTGTACAAGCAGAGGGCATGGTTTTAGAAAGGCATAACAGTTCATTTATAATAACAAGACCTAAGGCAGAATCTAGGGCAGAGGCCAGGACACTATTCCTCGACAGGGCAAGATATTTGCTATTTTGGGTTTTGTAAGCCATATGTTTTCTGTCGCAGCTACTCAAGTCTGCTGATGTAGCTCTAAAGTGGTCATAAGTTATATTTAAATGAGTGGGAATGGTTGTCTTCCAACACAATCCTATTAACAAACACAGGTGGCTTGAGTTGGGCCATAGTTTGCTGAACCCCTAGTGGTCTTGGGTACCCTAATGGGACAATATTCTCAAATCTGCTCTCTACATGTTAAGTTCAAACATTGGCCCAATGTTTGAGTTGGAAGATGGAGTTCAAAAACTTTGGAGATGAAAAGTAATGAAGAAGAGACTTTTTCCAATGTTATCTGCACCAAAATCTCAGAAATCATCACTGAAGAACTTATCCTAGTAAACAAACCCAACTGTTCTCCCAAAACTATTGAAATAAAATAAAATTTAAAAAAGAAGAATCAAGAATTCACTTCTACAGAGATCCAGTGAAGTGTAGCATTTACCAGACTATAGACCTCAACAGCAGGGAATGAAATTTATTTATCTCTATTATACCACCATCTGGCCCCAAGATAGCACATGGTATAGTAGGTGCTCTCTTGGGTAACTACGGAGCACTACATGGTATAGTAGTAGCTCATTACTGATAGAGCAAATGATCAAATGATCATTCTCACCCTCCCAAACTCATTTTCCTCGGTTTCTCAGATAAAACTGGGTCTTCTCTGCTGCCTCTTGAGAAGATACAAGGAGAAGGTCTTGAAGTTAAATGAAATGATGATGATGATCTTTTACACTAAATAATGACCACCCATTGTTGCATAAAATTATTGGTTAGGAAGTAAGTGAGGATTTTTGAATGAACTAATGTAAACTCATTGTCACTGGGAACAAACTGAAAGGATGGAGGTTAGTCATTGCTGAACAGTGGGATTCTCTTTAGGATGAAGAAGATGATGATGACAGCAATGATGCCAATGATGATGATGATGATGATGGTAATGATAGTGCTGATGATGACAGTGCTGATGGTGATGATGGTGATGATGGTGTTGATGGTGATGATGGTGGTGATGGTGATGATGGTGTTGATGGTGATAACGGTGGTGATGGTGTTGATGGTGGTGATGGTGATGTTGGTGGTGATGGTGGTGATGATGGTGATAATGGTGTTGATGGTGATAACGGTGGTGATGGTGTTGATGGTGGTGATGGTGATGTTGGTGTTGATGGTGATGATGGTGATAATGGTCGTGATAGCGGTGATGAAGATGGTGTTCATGGTGATGATGATGGTAATGGTGGTGATGTTGGGGATGATGGTTGTGAGGTTGCTGGTTGTGATGATGATGGTAATAGTAATGTTAAGGGCAGTGATGAGGGTGATGATAATGATGATGGAGAAAGTGAAGGAGGAAAAGTGGCAGCCACCATCACAGCAGCTCTTATAATCATTGCTTCCTTCTGCTGACAGGCAAGGAATATCACAGAGCTAGAATCAGAATGTTTGGATTTGAATTCCAGCCCAGTGACATGTTAGATGCTCATCTATGAGCTAATCTCCTTGGCTTTTCAAAAGATCACAGCTTCCTTACTAATATCACAGTAACAAATATAATTCTTGTCTGCCTAATAAACCCTTAGTCAGGGACAAATCGGCACGTGGATTAAAATGAAAGGCACTGTATGTACCAGTCTCACAATTACTATCATAAGTCTCTTCTCTGTCAGACTTGCACTACTGAGTCCTTTGTAGGATGTCATTCTTCCTTTAGATGATTAGCTTTGAAAGAGAGAGCTGACCCAGAAGTCATTTAAAGTAGCAGCAAGTTTTGTCAGTTCAAGTATAGGAACTGTATAGGAATTCATATATATTTTATCAGTATCAGTCTGCCCAGCCCCTCCTAGCAACCATTAAAAATACCTACCCTCCTGCAGGCTCAGCCCACTCTGACCTTTTTGGCTTTATAGAACTCCCTTAAATCCCTTCCATTGCACTCCAGAAATATTCTCTACTCCTTTAGCAGATGTTCATTGGGGTGAACATCACTATGATACCTGCATTGTCCTAAGGTGCCACAGCCTCCCTATCTTACTCCCATTGTATGGCACTAGTCTCTCTGCCTGCCCAGCCTTCCAACAGGTAGTCATTTCTCATCACTTTCCACCCACAGCTGAATTCCAAGCCTGAGCCTTAGGCTGGTGAGAGGGGCCTTCACCTCTAATGAACATCCTGACAGCCCCTTTCCAGAGTCCTTTTCATGGGCACCAGTGGATCTTCCTGATCTATGCTTAACATAGAAATCCTCACTCAGTGCTGAAAACTGCAGGTGCCAAAAAATTCCATGCATTGCCCCCAAATATCAACTCATTGGTACTGCCACAGGGTGAGGTTCCCATGCTCTTTGGAGATTATAAACTCCTGCCTGGGGCAGGGGCAACCCTATGCCCTGGGCTACTCTGTTCAGGAACCTGCATTCCAACAACCTTGTTTCATTTCTCTTTTCTCCTGAGAATACTCCTATGCCATGGGTACAGAGCCAAGGGACCATCTCTAATGTTCCCTACAGCAGAGACCATTTCTGCTCAGCAAATATTTCATGTGCTCCCCTACATTCTCCAGCCCTGTAATTAGAATAGGAGCGTATTCACAGTTTTGATCAGGATGAATGGAAGTGATTTATATCATTTGTGGCTGAAGCTATCCCAGGTTTGTATGCCTCTTCATAGGTTGTCAAAATCTTGGATGAACTATCCTCACATCATGGCCACAAGATGGAGTAAGGATGCCCACCCTCATCTGATGTCACCTGAGTGAGGAATAACCCTTCTTGTGTTACGCTATTTCAATTTAGGGGCTTGACTCTTAGGATAGCTAAAACGAATTATCCTGATGATCTATCCTCCAGCTTAAACCCAAGGAGGAGCATGTTTTCAAGATATTCTCTCCTACCATGTATGTAAATATTTCAAGAAAATGCTCCTTTGTGAAAAAAATTTTAGGACATGGTTATGTCTGTTTCTGTGAACAAAAACTACCAAGAGAATACTTGAACATCTTTTATATAGTGAAGTCTCAAGCTCCTTGGGCTGCAATTCTATCAACAAATGTTACAAATACACTTGGATTCTTGATCTCATAACACAATATAAACACACACTGGTGAGATCTTCTTCAGTGCTTTTGCAGCACTAAATACCAGTGATGAAAATAAAAATATCATTTTCTGTAGCCAGATACTCTATGGAAAGAATGATATTGCTTAATCGTTTCATTAATGTCTTTCTTTTCTTTGTCCTGGAAAACATTTTGTTTTATCTGTTTTTTTGATATCCTTCCCCAGCATGTTTGCTATAAGATGACTCTAACCCTTCCTCCAATCTGCTCTCCTAACAAGGACTGCAGAAGAATTCCGTGCAGTTGCTAAAAGGCAGTATAGAAAGATGAGGTGGTCTTTGAAGCTCTGTGCCAGAAATGACCACATATCCCAAAAGCAGCATGGGGAGCCATAGCAAACATTTACTTAGCACCCACCTTGTGTCAGGCACTTTGCTAAGAGCTTTATCCCTTGCCCCCATAGCAACTCTACAAATTGGGCATGCTATCACCATTGTAAGAGAGAGGACACTGAGTCTTAGACAGGCTTAAAAACGAAGAGCTGTCACACTCCAAAGCCATGCCTTTTCCATGACATCATGGGCCTTCCATTCAGATGCCTTTGCCACTAGCCAGATGCCTCCAAGACATCTGGCTGTTGGCCAGTCTAAGAAGGGAGCAGGGCGGAGACAGAAGCCAGCCTCTTGAGCACCTACTAAGTGCCGGGGCTGTGCTAAGTAAGGCTTTCCCCAGCTCAACCTGCTGCCTAACCTTGCGCCTGGGGATCGGATGACTTGGGGCCCCCTTCCAGGTCACACGCGCCTCCTTTATTAATGTGATAGCTGCCACTGCACTTCTTTTTAGTGAAATATTTTGGGCCACTCAGTTGGTTGTTTGGGTTCAATGAGAAATTGATGCCTCTTTATTCAAAGCTCTGTCAGGAGCTTGGAAAACATCATGCTACTTTGAAAAATGAGGGTTTTTTAAGATTAAAAAAAAGCCCCATGATTTAAGAACTTCTCTGGTTGCCAGTTGGCCCCACTCCTCCTCTGGGAGCCAATCGGAAGCGACCATGGTAATAAAAGAGCCCCTCTCCCCCTTCCTGGCTGCTTTCAAGAGTGATTAGTGGAGGGGATTCATAGGCCTTGGTTTTGTGTTGTTTTGTTTTGGGGGGGTTCTTTTTTCCTTGCACTTGGAGAATAAGTTAATTATGATTGGTTAAAATTTGTGTGTTTTTGCTTTTATCCCTGAACCACAATTAGAGCTCCTGACAGCCTCCTGGCCCTCAGAAATTCCAGCTGGTATAATAATTGATAACCGTGGTTATGAATAGATTGGAAACAAGACTGTGAAAGAATGCCCAGCCACTTCAGAGGGTCATTTATAGCGCGCTGAAGGGAAAAGAGAATTTCAGGCCTGGAAAGCTTAGAAACAGAACGAGTTTTTATCAGTTTCCTTGACACTGGCAGATCAAAGCCTGGGTTGCGCTCTCTAAGGGTTACAGATAATGGGGTGGCCGCTAATTCATTCTGCTGCTGGAGCTGAGGCCTATTCAGAAGGGTAAACCAGGGAGTTTTCATGGTGCTGCTTTGCAGTCTTTATCATAGGACCAATGCAAGAATCACCTTTTTATTTTAATGAGACATTTGAAAAGTATTTGATTCCCTCTGGCTAGGGGCTCTTTCCCCCGGCTGAGACAGTAAGAAAGGATTGCCCAATGGAGCCGGATTCTCTGAAAGCAGTAGTATCTGCATTCCACCCACCTGCCCCCCTTGTCAGTCTAATAATTTCAGTGCAAGTGAAATCTGGGCACATGGGAAAGGAGCAGAATTTCAGAAAATATCCTGAAAACAGAGTATTTTCACTTGCTTTTTTCCTGACAATGAGGTTGGCCACAGAGATGCAAGCTCAGCTGTTCTCTGCCTACAACTTTGGGAGTAGCTATACCTCCTCTTCCTCATCTGTGAAATGGAAATAATAACAAGCCTGTCATGTTGCTACAGCATTCAGTGCAGCATTATATCTAAAGCACTCAAAGTATCTCAAGGAGAAATATTCCCTAAGCATTTGTGATTGAAAGAATGAAAGAGTTGTCTCCATCAAGCCTCACAAAACTCCCATAACTGTATTTTTAATACTATAAACATGTGTTAAGCACTTTCATGGGCTGAATTATAGCTCCCCTAAATTCATATGTGGATTTCCTAACCCCCAGAGCCTCAGAATGTGACTGTATTTCAAGATAGTCTCTTTAAAGAGGCAATTAAGTTAAAAGAAGGTCATATAGGTAGCCCCTAACACATTACGACTGAGATCCTTTTAAGAAAAGGCGATTAGGACACAGACACACACAGAGGGAAGGCCACGTGAAGGCACAACAAGAAGACAACAATCTACAAGCCAAGGAGAGAAGCCTCAGAAGTCAATTCTAGCCTCCAGAATTATGGAAAATAAATTTCTGTGCTTAAATACCTAACCCATGGTATTTTGTTATTAGCAGACTAATATCAAGGATATTAGTTATTGTCTTTAGTTTACAAATTCTAATATTGATGGGTTTTTAGGCTCAAGGGACTTCTCTATTTTGGCACAAGGTACATAGGAATTGCAGATAGAAGACGTGGGTTATGGTCCCAGCTCTGTCACTGTGGGTTTCTAGAGCAGGCATAATATCCTAACCGAGTTTCACTTCCCTCATCTAAAAAATTGGGTTTAATGAACAATGTCTTATAAGAGAGAAAGGCTACACACTTATCATTGTTCCCAGGATCTCTCCAGGTGGAGCTCACCGTTCACCCAAGCCTCCCATCTCCTGGCCTCAGTTTCTCTTCTCAGCACATGTCACAGGCACTTAGGATGCAAAGCTCAACACTGTCCGAGAGCTGCCTCAAAAGGTAAGGCCTCAGATAACACCTAGAACTGCTGACTTCTCAGGTTACAGGAAAGGGAAAAAGCCCAGGGGGATGGTAAAACCAAGTGGACCCTGGTCATCTATTGCTACTATTGGATGACTCAGTGAGAGGTCCCACCTACTCTGGCTGGGCCTCGGCAGCTAGCTGTGCCCCACGGTGAGTCCTTTTACCTCCAGAAGAGTACAACCTGACACCCATGGCGGCAGCATCTCTGTGTGCCTGTGACCCAATCGGGCATAATGATACAGATGCCTGTGCCCCAGCAGTTCTGAAACTGTTCCACTGAGGCACAGCTCCCAGTAGGATGTCAGAACCTCAATGCTAGTTCCGCTAAAGGTCTTGCTCAGGAATGAATCCTAGGGCTAAAAAGCACCTCATCCCCAAGGTCCCTGGCCCAGAAGTCCCTTTTCTCTACTTTTCTCCACTTCAGAACCTAGCGGCAAGATGCCTACCAGCCAAGACCTCTGTAAACTCAACCCAGAGCCCAGCAGGAAAGACATCTCTCCTGGGGCTGGGATCAGCCGTAGATTCCACCCACCCATGAGATGAGAGGAAAGCCAAAGGGGAACAAATCCACATCTTATGCCTTTTCTTCGTCATCCACACAGAGTCTCACAGCATGCTGTGTGCACAATCAGTGCTCAGTACATATTGTGAGCTGAGTTTAGTTTTTCATAAGTTTAGAGATACATGTAAAATAGCTTACTGGCATTTTCAGTTTGATCGGCAGAAATGATTAACTAAATTAAAACATACAAAGTAGTTTATGAATGTAGACATTCATGATTCAGAAGAAATTCTGACCTCATTCGTAAAAGGCATCACAGATTCCCAGAAATTGTAATTCTGCCTCAGAAATTGGAAACAGATTATCCTGAACCAATGCAGCTGTCCCCTAACTGTACTGTCTACCTCCATCCCCAGTCCATCCCTCTGACTGCTTCTGGGAGGAAAATGCAAAAACATAAATCTGATCACACCATTTTTCAGCTTAACACCTTTATTTGCCTAGGAGAAGAGCCAAGTTCCTTATAAGGCATTGCAGATCTCTACAATATCAAACGAGTCAACATCTCCATTCTCATAGGCTAACTTTCTAAGCTTCTACCACATCCCCGTGTACCTTTCTCTGCATACTCTTTGCCCATGACTTCTATGTAGTTGTTCATGTGCTTCTCCCAGGATGGAAGGCAGTTGCCTGCATTCCCTACCAATCCAAATCATTCTTGCTTTTTCAAGGCTCAACTCAAATTCTACCTCCCGTTTGCAGTTTTTCTGATTGAGAGCTTGTGCCCTCTTCTCCACTTGTTCAAATGATTCCATTCATCCTTGCATCCACCGTATTGTTATGGGATGGAAAGACAAGGGGGGTGGGGAGGAGATGAAGATGAGAATGAGACACAGATACTTTCTAGATAAGCCAACTGGTTCCAGGCAGCGCTCTGTAAGAACAACACCGTGATGGAAGCCTGTCTGCTTCAGAGTTTTGACCCTGATCTGTTGAGATTCCCAGAAAAATCTCAGTGGCAGGATCAAATTAACTAAAGTTCTAAAGGTTATAAATAATCACAATGCAAACCCATTTATTGATAAATGAGGATACCTATGTATAGCACTAAATTATTTGAACACCCTATTGAAGATATTGCATATTCTGCCTCATCCTGGCATCCTGGTACCTTAGAATTAAAATTATTTCCACACATGTTGTTTGGTGATCCTATATTCAAAAGAAAAGAAGTAGAAGGGTTGGGGGAGGATGTTACACATGGACTCAGGAAGTCAGACATGCTATTCCTCAAAAGGGCAACCTCCACAATGACCTAATGGCTGAGGGCTCTGGTGCCCATCACTTGGACACTGGGAGATGGATTCTGACATTTGTCTTTCTCAATCCTGATTTTCTGTGTCCACGATCTTCCTATTGGTACCCTTTCTTTAAATGTATTAATGCCACATCAAATCATAATCAAGTGACAGGTCTTGGTCTGGAAACATTCTGCTACCTCCTATGCATCGAATACTTATTTAATCACTCTAAGAATCTTAGATGTCTTAAGTGGAGCTACCTTTGGTATTAGAGTTATTTGTTAATAAGTGGATGCCTCCCAACCTTGACAGAGGGCCCAGTGAAGAAAGAGTTTGTTTTCTATTGTCTCTGTTTCATTCAATTGTTAGCTCGGTGCCTGGCATAAAGCACGTGGTAAATAGACTTTGAATGAATAGACGGCGTAATGGATGGACATGTCAGTGGAGGGAGGCCTGGATGGATGAGTAGATAGATGAGCAGATGGATGAGGAAATAAATGTTACTGGAATCCTAATTCTACCCTTGCTTTTGAAAGAGAGTCAGTAAGAAAACAAACAAAAAGCTTTGATGTGCTGCCATGATGGATGGTGTAGAATTTCCCACAGTGATAAAGAGGAGAGTTTAGAAAAATCCAGTTAATGCTTTTACCCCATATCACCTAAAATTACCATACACTTACAAAATACCAACTTTATAGCTTGACCAGGGAGCTGCGTTTCTCATTGACCCAACAAATTTTTAACAGAGAGCCATACTGGAATTATCAGAGTTGAGGGCATTCATGTGCAAGAAAACATGGAACACAAAGATTATACAAAGATCGATCGACTCTGTCTCTAGAAATTCAGAAGTCCTTTCGATCTCTTTCAAAATATGAATTTGAATCTAGAAAATCAGCATCTAAATCATGACGCTGCTATTGACTAGCCGTGCGGCTTCTGGCCAGCGTTACCTCTGTGACATCAGTTTCCCCAACTGTCAAATGAGGATCATAATTTCTGTCCTGCAGAGCTGGTGGGGTTAGCTGTTGCAAGGTGACATCCATAAAAGCCCATTGCATGTGATAAAGTATTAAAAGAATGACCTTGTGTAGTAGATACTCATAGTTTACCCATCATGTCCCCCTCTGTCAGGGGAATACCACTGTCTTCTTCCCACTGCATGGTGCAAATACTCACAAAACACTTCTGGCTTCTCACAGATTCAGCCTTGCTATACGTCTGTGGCAGACCCAGAAAAGAACACACAGCCCATCTGGGTCCATCAGTGCCTTTCCCCAACTTATTTAAACTGGGACCAGAGAGAGACAGATTCATTCTCTGTCTGACAATGACACTGAGATCTGTTGGGCCTAGGGGAAGCAGTAAGCAAAATAAGAAGGACAATTTGAGCAGCTGGAGCTCGTTCACTGAGAGAGGCCAAGACAGGAGGAAAAGAAAGCATGGTCTGAGCTGCAGTATCTGAATGCCTCACTCGAGACATCCCTGAGACCAACCACACTGCTCTTCACCTGAATGGGAGAGGAAATACATGTTCCCGGTCCATGTCAAAGTAAAGTCAAGCTGCACTCTCTCCACCTGTGACAAAACATCCTCCTCAGAGAAGCAGGATCATTGACAATTCATCACTTATCACTTCATTTAAGCTACATGAAGACATGGACATTTGCAAATTACTCCACTCTCTGTTCCCTGTGCCTGCACATAGCAGGCACACAATAAATATTTGTTCAGTAAATCATTATATTATTATGATAATAATAACTACTGGAATATAAAAAGCTCTAATTATCAGCGAGCAAAATTAGGCAGCTTTTAGAGGACAGTGATACCCTTCTCAGAGTCTTCTGTCGACAGAAAGCACTACACTTTCATATTTTGATGTACTGTCAATGAAAAACAACTAATTCAAAACAGCATTAGCAGCAATGTGGCTGTGGCCCATAATTTTAAAGTCAATCTCTCCGTAACTGGAGTCATATTGTCACTGGCTACCATGGGGATTGGAACAAGGGCTCTGAACAAGGGTTAGAAGGCTCAGGTTTGAAGCCCAGCTTTTTACTTGAAAAACTAGTTAAACTCTCTTTCTCAGTGCCCACATCTGTAAAATGGGTTTGATAACTGTATCAGGGTTTTTGCAAGGATTCAATTAGGTAACAAATACTAAAAGGTAGTCAAGACACAAACCTTGTATTTTATATATATTACATATGTACATACTCATATATGTGTGTGGGTATATATATCTGTAACATAAACACACAGACATATACACACACATATATATAAACATATATAAAAGTTTATATATAAATATACATGACTATATTTTAATATTTTTATATGTGTAGATGTATATATACTCTGTAGTATGTTATCTTAAGTACGTAAAAGCTGAAATTTCTTCAAAGTGTGTTCTCAGAGATATTTAGATTCTACCCTCCCTGCCACCCCTATCGCTGCAAATCAGAAGCAAACTTTGGAAAACTTTCCAAAGCACCTGGAGCAGGCTTTCTTTAGTGTGAGTTCCTTCCCAAAAAGAAACACTGTAAACTTGTGTCCTCCCTGTGGCCCCCTGTGTGGCCCCCAGCAGAGTGCCATGCTGAAGGGCCATGTTGCCCCCAGAAGCGGTGCACTGCCCGTGGCTAACCACATCCAGCCCTGGCAGTGGCCCCAGTGGGGTAAGCCACCAGTTGCCCCAGCCTCCTCTGCTCAAGTGCTAGGAAAATCCCCTGTGTGGTTGCCAGGGATCTGACGCCTTTGAAGAGCTGGTGGTTATCTTTATGGCTTCTTCTGGGTAGAGTCTAAGTATAAGAAAGGTCACGACCTACTCTTCCAGTCTCCCTGAAAAGAGAAAAACAAGGAAACGGCCAAGAATTACAGAAGGAGATTTTAAGTTGATAAATGAAGCCACTTCCCAGCCACACTAAGCAGATTGCCAGCTTCTTGGACAGAGCCATCCAATGTACTCAAGCCATCCTCCCCCTCAGGGTTATAGGCCCTAATCTTGTTCTGACAAACCATGGCCTGCTTGGGATCAATTACGTGTGACACGGTTGAGGTGTCTGGCCCTCTAGAGCCTTCAGTCAAGCTCATGTTTGGGCTGCATGTCAGGCACAAGTGTTTATGTTTCCCACAAGGGGTTCCCTTAAGGCATGAGTATCTAAAAATAATTTCACATTTGAAATAAACACTTATTAATATTTTTATAGTCACATAGGTATGTTTAATGTGTGCATATCTACTAATGTCTCTATAAAAGATTTTATATTATATTAAGTCTGATTGGCATCAGATAGTAAATCGGCTTACAAAGTAAATGGGTACATCTTGAACCACTGGATAGGTATATTTTGATATGTATAGTTTCTGGTATGCTTATGAGGCCATAAATAGTTCTCTTATATATATTCAAAAATATGTATATATATTATATGCTGCCCATATAAACACCCACATCTCTGTACATAAATATAGACCTTATGTTTAATTAGAATCTAAAAAATTACATCTGATTTAAACTTTTAATTCTTGATCTAATCAGTATATTTATTTAAAGAATGACAGAATCGACTATTGTAATGTGATTTTAAAATTATTTTAAGAAATAATGAAACTCCATGGTGACTACAATTGAAATGAAATGAATGAAATAGCTCCTGCCTCTTTATACTGATTTTTTATAAGTCATGGGAACCAAATGTCTTATAAAATTATAATATTTACTGTTCACTCAATAATTATTAATTAGTATTATTAGTTAATAATATGATGATGACAATAAGAGAATCTACTATGCAACATCTGCTATATGCCAATACAATGCTAGGTACATTATAGACATCGTGTCTTGAAACCTCACCAGCATCATACCCATTTATAATGATAAATCCCAGTTTCGAGGTTATGAAATGGGTTAAGAGAAGTTCAGAGAAGCACACATCTGCTCCAATATGCAACCAAGAGTTGAATCAAGATCTGTTGAACACCAGAGCCCTTGTTCTTCCTTCTAACCTGCACCACCCTCCACCCCACCCCATTATAAACTGATTGAGAGAAAGACTGGCCACAACTCCATGTGCCTGTGAACATCTAGCCTAGTCCCTGTGGTCATTTTTCAGACAAAGGGAACAGTAATAAATGAGGCAGAAATGCTACTAGTTTTCCTGGCTGAATTAAGCTTGATTTGTTAAGAGCTCAAGACAAATGTAGACACTGTGCTCAAAAAATGCTGACTTTGGTCATTTAATGAGTAACCCCATATTTCTAGGAAGGCATAGGAATGAGTTAGAAAGAAAATAAAAAGCACAAACTGACGATTCTTACAGTAGGAATATGTTTTTGTTTGAGAAGATGCTCGTTAATTTAAATAACAAAAAAAAACAATTAGAATACATTTTCCAAGGGGTCATATTTTATCATGAGACACTGCTCTATTTTCAAATGTCTGTTTTCAATTTTCACCAAAATAAGAAAAGCAAACCTTCTATGTCACTAATGGCAGATACATCTGGGTATAAAATACAGTTTCCTAAACTTTGCTTCCCCAGCCAACTTCAACTTAAAAGCCTCATCCCCTGTGCAGAAAACCACTGGGAGGTGGAGATTAGAGTGTGAAACCAGTCACCATCCATCCAAGGATCTCTCAGCCACTAGCCTCCAGGTAGCTTCACCACGTCCAGGTCCTTCCTTCAACCCTTTGAGAGGTACTTTCTAGAGACAAACTGCCTACTGTGTGTCGAGCATGAAAAGTGATAAAGATGACTGGATGGATGGCTACAAGGAGCTCACATGGATCTTACTGGAGGGAGAGACAGACACATAAACACGTGGTCACTAATAGTGTGATGGCCACTGGAAGAGTGCTGCGTGCTGAGTGAAATGTGGGTTTCCAAGAGGCAGCCACCTACTCGAATTAGGAATACAATGTCCACAAGAAGCATTGAATCTACCTTGAGCTAGACCTATCTGCCAAGAGAAAATGGAGTGAGTCCAAGCAAATGCACGAGGCCACTCTCCATAACATCTCACAAGGCAATGATTAGGCCTGAAGGTCAAAGTCAGAGGAGCCCCAGCCTCCCAGGGCTGCCGATAGAATGCAAGATAACCATCTATTCTGTACAATCCATCCCAAGGGCAGCTTCTCTCAGAAGCTTTGTTTATGCCCTGGAGTAGATGTGACCTTGCTTCCATGGAATTTCATGAGGCTTTCCTTGCACATCTCTCCTGTGACACATGGCATCAACTCTAGCTTTCTTGTGGCACTTCCTTTGCCCACAGAATTTCCAGCCAGAGATAGGACCAGAAAATGCAGTTCAATGGTTCAGCAAACCTTTACTCCACACATAATCTGAGTCACATACATGCTGAGAGTTGTAAATTAAAGTGCTCAGAGTCTAATGGAGAAAACACACTCACTAATCTATATCAATCTGCATCTGCTCTATGGCAGTGGGATCCCCATGGCATAGCGACGTAGCAGGGGCACTGGGACACCAGGGGGCTCAGATAAGCTTTCACACAATAGACAGTGATGAATTTCGGTTGTGAAGGCTCCACCAGAGTTTCTGGAGACATTAGTTTAGGCTTTCTAGCAGATAGGCATTAGCTACTTCAAACATACCAGGATCACAGGTTAGACATAGGCCTTTCACAGTATGGGTAGAGTCAGCTCATGGCCACACTGCAGCCTCAGAGAGTAGGGGAATGGAGGCTTAGCAGGGTGGCCAGGTGCCTCGCTGGCTGCCAGCACCATGGTCACTTGGCTTGTGGCCTCTACAGGCCGGCCAGGCACTAGCACCAAACCTCCCTCTAGCTGCATTCCTTCTTTCTCCCATCTTCATCTCACTCCCTTACTCAGGGACATCCCAAGAATCTGGAAAATAAAAATAGATTATTCTGAAAACACTGTACAAAAAAGTTGGGGCATTGTGGAAAACAGAGAGGGGCAGAGCCCTGGACTCAGCATTCAGGAGCCCGAGTGCTTGTTCCAGCTCCTCTGGGAAACAGCCATGAAAATAACCACACACACACACACATAAAAAAAAAAAACGAAACAAAAGCATGTCTGGTTCTGATGTAAACCGTAGCAGTTTGGAATACGCCTCCTACCTCCCTTCAGCACCCTTGGTAGACATGATCTATTACCTCCCTTTCCGATGATTACAGATATTTAAGAGGGGAATTTTTTTCTACCAGTAAAAAAATGCATAAATAAAATAACCACACAGATAGCAATAAGCTCTCATTTTGATCTTGTCCTGCACCTCTATGTGTGTTTCCTGTCATTTGCTTTTTGCATTAGCTCCATTTTGCAGATGGGGAACTTGAGGCCCAGATCGGGGAGACTCTTGCTCAAAGCCACGGAGCAGGTCAACGATGGGGCCTGCAGTAAGGACCTCACTCCACCGCGCCTGGCCCTTCCCCGCTCTCTTGGTCTCAGCAGCAATGCCCATCCCAGAAGGGATTTTCCCTCTGATCCAATCTCGGGTGCTGTGGACTCCAGGGTCTGGGAAGCTCTATGCAAACAGTGACTGCCTTTCCTGCTGCACCCCCATTCTCTTTTTTAGATGTGGTCCAGTCTGGGTATGCCTCCGATAAGCTGGCTTGGAGGCTCCAGAGGGGCTCTCACACTTGGGTGTGTGCAGCATGTGCACGTGGTGTGTCCCTGTAGCAGCTGTCGGCCTGCTTGTGTGGCCATGCTTTTGCGCACAAAGGCCGGGATGTTTCCTCGCTTTGTAACAGATGAGTGTGTGTGTATAGATGTCTCTCCATGGGGTGTGTGTGTACATCCATCTGTGGCGTATGTATGTATGTAGATGTCCCCATGGTGTGCTTGCGTGTGTGTGTGTGTGTGTGTGTGTGTGTGTGTGTGATGTCCCCATGGTGTGCATGTGTGTGTATGGTATGTGCAGATGTCTCTGCGGTTTGTAGTTCTGTGGGATGTGTGTGGTGTGGTTTGTGTGTGTGCAGATGTCCCTGTGGGGCACTGTGGGTGCCTCTGTAGTGTGTGTAGAGATGGAGAAATAGGCAGAGCTAGGCAGGTGACTGGGAGCTATGTGTATGAAGACATTGCTTTGTGTGTGTGTATTGCTAACAGGTGTGTGCTTCATGGTGTATGTGTGTATCTCTAGGGTATTTGTGTCATGATGTGTGTGTGCATATCTCTATGGTGCTTGTGGCATAGCATCTCTGTGTAGATGTCCCTGTGTGTATGTGTGGCGTGTACATCTATATCTGTATTTCCCTAGATTGATATACAGATATGTATAGATACAGAGGTATCTCTGGAATATGTGTTCATGCAGATGTTTCTGTGTGTGTGTATCTCTAAGGTGTATGTGTATGTCTCTGTAATGTGTGAGGTGTGTGTGTCTCTGTAATGTGTGAGGTGTGTATGGTGTATATGTTTCTCTATGGCAGGTGTGGTGTGTGTTTTCCTCTGTGGTGTGGGAGGGGTGTGTGTCTCTGCAATGTGTCAGGTGCGTGTGTCTCTGGGGTGTCTGTGGTGTGTCTGTGGTGTGTGTGGTGTGTATGCATCTCTGTGGTGTGTGTGTGTCCTTATGGTGTGTTTGGTGTATGTATCTCTATGGTGTGTGAGGTGTGTGTGTCTCTGTAGTGTGTGTGGGATGTGTGTGTTTCTGTGGTGTGTGTGTATCTCTATGCTGTGTGTGTATGGTGTGTGTGTCTTTATGGTGTATGAAGTGTGTGTGTCTCTGTGGTGTGTGGTGTGTGTGTGTGTATCCATGGTATGTGTCTCTGTGGTGTGTGGCATGTGTGTGTGTCTCTGTGGTGTGTGTGTATCTCTATGCTGTGTGTGTAAGTGGCGTGTGTGTCTATGGTGTGTGAGGTGCATGTGTGTCTCTATGGTGTGTGTGGTGTGTGTATATCTCTATACCGTGTGTATGTGTGTGTGTGGCATGTGTTCCGCAAGGGTGACTGCTGAGCTGGCTTCTCTGGAGCGTGAGGACACAGCTGACACAGCAGGAGGCTGAGAGAGCAGCCTGGGGAGGAGGCCACATGAGCCGTCCTTGCTTACTCAGGCTGAGCCACAGAGCGGCTGCTCATGAGCTTCCCAGTGAGCAGAGGGTTCCCAGTCCTCGCTTCCTGGGCAAGGGCGCTCATAGTCCAGGGGTCCTGTTGTCACTCTGAGGGGTCCACATTGACAGGCAGGGGTTGGTCCAGGAGGTCTGAAGCCGTGCCCTGGAAGACAGAGGACCACCAAGGGCCCGGGAGGCAGGTGGGGGCGGTGGCACTCTGGGCAGAACTGGAGCTGGGAGGCACCCAAGGCAGAGGCATCTGCGAGGCACAGAGCGGTGAGTGTGTGTGTGTACATGCATGTGCGCTGTGCGTGTGCATGTGTGTGTACACACAGACGCATTGACCCAAGGCTCCATATACTTTCAATTCTTTCTCCTCCCACTTCTAGTTCACCAAGCAGCATAATGTTTTACCTTCTGGCAGGGCGGGGACCATTACGCTTCTTTCCTGCTTCTGCCCCAGCCCTCCCCAAGAAGATGACTCCCTGTTACTGTACAAGCTGCTAGGGACTCCATCGTGCTATTGTCAGAACCCCGAGGCTCAGAGACTGTCAGAGGCCACACAATTTCCAGGCAGGCAGGCAGGCCTTTGTTCCAGGTCACTTAAAATGCTTTTATTGGTAGGTTTGCCTTGAACAAAATCCTGTTCAAATGGTACCAACCTGACGATAAACTCAACCCTTCAGATTACAGTTTACATCCATGGCCACACCAGGGAGAAGAAAAAGCAGAATTCCTGTGTGTTTCAGAACACCTCTTGGAATAATCCCTTGAGCCTCCCTACAGGGCTCCAGTCCCCTAATGGATGCTTTAATGACAGCAGATAAAGGCCAAAGGTACTTTTATTCTCTCAGAAATTGCTCCAAATAAACAACCTTGATGATTAAAGCAATAGAAATCCTGGGAAGATTGATGGCTTGAAAAACGCTGCTGAGTGAATGAATAACTTCCTCCTTTATTTCCAAGAGCTAATATTTGTCCACATTTGCTGCCTTTTAGGAAAAAAAAGTGCAACCTTTTTTGTGCTGAGTTTGATCAGGGACAAATAGCCACCATCCAGTTATGACTTGAACTTTAAACCAAGCTCCATGTGTGAGCCACTGAAGCTGCTTGCCAGCGGCCTCTCACTAATCAGGCGCAGGTTCAAGACCTGCACGCTGAAACGCCCTATCTGGGTGTAGACTTTTGAGGTGGGGCCAGGCACCGAAACTCCTTTTGAAGACCTTAAAATGCTCCATATTTGTTTCTGCTTCCTCCATGTCCCCAGGCACATGTCTGGAAACATTTCTCAATGCTCCTCCGGTGTCTAAACAAAACGTGCCTTCGAATGCCAAGAAGTAGCCTTCAGCCAACAGTGGCAGCTGCGTTGTCCTGGCTGACCCAGGGGCTCGGCGCCCCAGTCACACAGCTGAGGGCTGTGCTGGAGGATGAATTGCCACCTTCAAGGGCTGTGCCTGGAGAGCAGGTGTTGGGATAGGCTCAGCACCAGGAGTCAGGGACTCTGGGAAGAATCTGGCTAACAGAGCACCGCAGAGGTTTGATGGAAGTGGCACATTGCCAAATTACCAAAGCGCAGTGGCTGAACCCCTGGCATACACATGTATACTCACGTCCTCTGCTTCCCCACACTGGAGGAGTACATGTCCACTTTCCCCAGCCAGCCGCACACCTTGCTGAACAATGTCCTCCGGCTGAGGAGCTTGACTCCCAGATCTCAGGATTTCTCTTGACTCTTTCCCTGAGTGATGTCAACCTAGTTCCGGTCACCTTTCCTTCCATCCCATTTCAGCCACCCATTCCCATGACATCACCTCAGAACTTGCATTCCCTGGAGCTGCCCCAGCTCTGAAACCCTGAGTGCAGACCTGTCTGTCTCTGTTCACCACTCCCAAACCCATCCAGCTTCTTCTCAGTTCATAGAGACTTCATAGAGACGTTTCTCTCTTAGCCCCTCTCTTTTCTCCTTGTCCATCAGCTTGTCATGATGTCAGCTGTTCTTTTCTTTAAACTGATCTGGATACATTAAAACCCTGGATCCAGCCATCCAGCCATCTTCTCTGCACCCACATTCAGAGTATGGTGCATTTGTGCAGAAAATCACAGACACACAGGTTACCATTGTTACAAACCGATAGTCTCTCCCCATCTGGGTCTGTGACGTTGCCTAAAATTGTTCCATGCCTCCTGCGCCTGGACCATGCCCATCCTCGTCAGTCCATATCCAGTGACCTTCTGTCTCCCAGACCTCCCACCTCCCGAGCTGGCCTTGACTAAGAGCAAGTGTTAGTCATGGTGTCACACACAAATTCGAATCCACCAGAAAGATGGGAACGTAAACTCGTACAACCACCATGGAAAACATTGTGGAGATTCCTTAAAGAACTGAAAGTAGAACTACCCTTTGATCCAGCAATCCCACTACTGGGTATCTACCCAGAGGAAAAGAGGTCATTATACCAAAAAGATACTTGCACACACATGTTTATAGCAGTACAATTCGCAATTGCAAAAATGTGGAACCAGCCCAAATGCCCGTCAATCAACGAGTGGATACAGAAACTGTAGTATGTATATATAATGGAATACTACTCAGCCATAAAAAGGAATGAATTGATGGCATTCACAGCAACCTGGATGGGATTGGAGACTATTATTCTAAGTGAAGTAACTCAGCAATGGAAAACCAAACATTGAATATTATCACTCATAAGTGGGAGCTAAGCTATGAGAATGCAAAGGCATAAGAATGGTACAATGGACTTTGGGGACTCAGACAAAAGGTAGGAGAAGGATGAGGGTTAAAAGGCTACAAATTGGATTCAGCATATACAACTGGGGTGATGGGTACATCAAAGTCTCACAAATCACCACTAAAGAACATAATCCTGTAACCAAATATTGCCTGTTCCCCAGAAACCTATGGAAAGAGAGAAGAGAGGGAGATAACTGTTGAGTTATCTCAGCAGTTTAGCACTCAGCTTCTTGCCAGGGACTAACAAAGCTCTCAATCAGTGTTGAATGAATGAGGACCAGGGTGTTGTCATCCTCCTGATACAGATGACTGAGGCTCAGAAAAGTTAAGTAGGTTGACCAAAGTCCTGCAATTATCAGAAGAGCCAAGCTTTGTCTAAACCCAAAATCAAACGCTTCTCGTTTTGCCCTAGGTCAGGTTTAGGGATGCGGCATTTTCTTTTGTTTTTTTTTTGTTTGTTTGTTTGTTTCTTTCTTTCTTTTATGTTAGAAAAAGAGAGAAAAGGAGAAAGAAAGAAACAGCAAAAGAAAAAAAAGAATGAAAGAGAGAAAGAAAGAGGACAAGAAAGAGGGAGAGAGAATGGGATTCTTGTTTTATTGCCCAGGCAGTCTAAAAATGGGTATTAAAAACCTCTTTTATGCCAATAATTGTGCTTAACAATGGAGACAGGAAGGAATAGGGGATGAAAATAACAAATAAGCAG